>PVHY01014142.1:0-39303 GCA_004024945.1 Uropsilus gracilis
TAACATGCATACAGATCCCCCGGAGATCTTGTTAAACTGCAAATGCTGATTTGGTGGGTCTGAAGTGAAGCCCAAGATTCAGTGGTTGGAACATGCTCTCAGATGCTGCAGCCACTTCAGGTGCTAGGGATCACCTTTTGTGTAGGAAGGACATAATGTTGTACAGTATTAAGATGCGGTCTTATAGCTTGTCTTCCCCCACTAAACTACCTACTCATTTTACAGAGGACCAGCGGGAGATGTTCTTTAAGAACTTGGTGACCTGCTGCTACAGGTGATGGAGATTTCCCTCGGTGTTAACAAAGCAGTGAAGGGCCATCACCACCCTGTCCAGATGTGCTCAAAATGTATTTACAGTTCAAGGCCAGAATCCCAGTATAGCCAGCCCTGAATGGCACATTTGTACAGAAGACTACAATTTCAGGAAAGAGTTTTTCCCAGCTAAACAGCATCCAAGATCCAAAGACCTTCAGTCACCTGCACAGAGATCTACCTTGTAATCCAGAAAGTAAAAGCTCCCATTAGTCCTCTAAAATGACCTTAGCACAATTCTCATTGGGATCTATTTTCACTGCAGCCGTTATATGTTTCACTTTTACCTAATCCAACTTTGAAATGTCTAAGCTGAGAATATAAAGTACTAAAAACAATAGGTTTATTTCTAAATTGATGAGGGCAGGGAAAGGCACTACGGTATCTTTCAATTGCCAAAATACCAGAATCGTGAGTTGATTAGAGAAAAAAGAAACTATCACTCAGCCCTCCACTTTTAAAAAATTAAATAATGTTAAAACACCTAAGGTTAGAAGGCATCTTTCAGTATTTTCAAAACACTGTATTAACTTGTATTAACTGACCTACCCTTCATTTTCATCTCTGTGAAGTTAATGCCTAGAGAAAGATATCAAGTATTACAGATCTAATTTTATCTTTAAGAATGCATATGTTATGCTATGATTTGGGAGGAAAGTAGACATCCTGGTTTGTTTTTATATACCACCAAAAAAAAAACCCCTTCCTCCCCCACCCCTCACATACCTCAAATTCAGGGGTCAAACCAGGAGGCTGGGATGTGACAACCTTGATCCACTTCTTATCTCTACAGCTGTGGTTTTCAGATGAAATAACATAGTGAGAACAACCTAATACTATACTGTGAAATTAGCTGCTCTCAAAACAGGACATATGAAAATACTTCAGAAAGAATTTCAAATACCTCCTTCCAACAGCTGTCTTTAGTGGTTTCACAGGAAAGATTACACACTAAAAGCAAGGCACACCACTTAACAATGCTACTAATTATATGCATTTTACCTATATCACATTTACTCTCCACAACCACTTTGTAAGGATGATTATCCCAATTTTACAAATTGGGCATTTTGAAAAAATGGTAACTTTTACCAAAATCACAAGGCTTGGGAATGGCTATCTGAAACTGAACCAGGTCTTAAATGATTCTGTTTCTGAATTGTCCACAGCCTTGCCAACAACCCCTCAATCAGCATTTCTCAAACTTTTATTAGCAAACAAGTTACCTAGGGAACTCGTTAAAAGGCAGAGTCTGAGTCAGTCATTCTGAATTTGAGACTGGGACTCTGCTGGTGATTTAGGGACCATAATCTGAACAGCAAGACCCCTTCAACTTTTTGCTTAATCTTTGGGTAAGCAGTAGAAGCATCACCTAGACCTGTGGCAGAAAGGCAAATCCTCAGCTCTATCTGACATTTGCTTGGGGCCAAGGTTCAGCATTTGTGACCTACATGTTCTCCTGAGATTCTGATGCACATCTGAGTTGGAGAGCCAATGGTGAATGCCCAACCTGCCCACTGATGTGACAACCTAACTCCACAAAGCCTGAGATGATTCTCACTGAGTTAGATATGATTTTCTCTTGTTTGCCTAAGTCATGCTTTCTGATTTATCTGAAAAATATTTTATCAGCCCTCTACCGAAAAATTGGCCTGGCTAGAGAAAAGCTGTGAAAGTGAAGGTCACCTTGGCCACGGCACTGAAGTGGGACCTCACAGGCTGTGGCTTGTGATCCCAGAGAGAATTCTCCAGGGGAGAAGGCTGACACCTCATGAACTTGTCCCCACCAAAATGGGTTGAAATTTTTTCTCAAAGAGATCTCCCTACAATGTGCCTAAACTATTTTTCTTTCCTGATTCTGCTGTGTTTTGCCAAACAAATAAATGGTCCCACATTTTCATTCTAAATGACAGAAAAATAAGCATTTTCCTTAATTTAAGAAGAAATGTGTCGACTAATTAACAAACACACACAAAAAAGATAGTTATCTTAGATCTCCAGTTGGGTTGAAAAGTAACACTCAGAGGAAAATTATAGTGGTTTGAAGACAGAGATAAATGAAAATAAAATACTTTAATTGGATTTCTTTAACCAAAGTAACAATCTCCAACCTCCACCTTTCTAATAAAAAGCGATAAAATAATTGAGCACCAGGTTCTCTGTTTACGTGAATTAGCCCACTAAATCCCTACAGCAATACTGCCAAGCACATACAGACTACTTGATTAAAGTAGTTTAATAAACACGTTTAAAGAATATAGAGTGGGTTTAGATCCAAGATCTAAATAGTTTGAGACCATATGGTTTCAAAGAGTATGAGTTGGGACTTTAATCAGGTTAATGTTCTTCTGTCCAAGCAACACACCTGGGTCACATGAGAACTTGCAAACTCTATCCGATTTGTTTCTCAAAGTCTCCAATTCCCATACATGAAGGTAAGTTATAGGCTCATCTCACAATCAATCCTCGTTAGAACTACCCACAACTAGATAACAAGACTTCTTTGGAAAGGGGCAGGATTAGGAAATTCCAGCACAAAAAGGCCATTAAAAAAAACTCGGACTTCTATTGTAAGAATAAAGTGACATGATGTTCCATGAAGCAATCAGAAGGGAGAAGAATCTAATAGGACTGGGATCTTACACACATCATTGAAAGAAACAGAACAAATCAGTAATCAAGTATGGAAAACTTGACCTCAAAAGTCCACTGCTTTCCACCTGAGAGGTCCAACAGAGCCATTCTTCACAGATACATTTGGTTCTACAGTGACTCCTGGACCTCTAAAGATGCAGTTATACCTTATATGGACTCAGCAACAGAGATCACTTTATTGCACCAGATTTTGAAAAGACTGGCCATGTAAAACTTCCAGGAAAAATAGTCATGTCCTCTTTTGTCATTTTTAGACACACTATAGCCCATTATTGGAAATGCAAACTCTCAGAACAATGACTTACTCTCTTTTTTCACCCTGTTGTTATTATAGACGGCCAACTGAAACAGACTGTACTGCACAGAAGAAAACTGTAGATCTCCATCCCTTCCCAGTCATCATTAGAGATCTGAGCATCTGTGAGGGACCTTCACTTGTATCTGGTTAGTGATGAGCCTACATTCACTCCAAGCCATCTGATTGGCGCAAACGTCCTTAATGATGCTAACAAAGATGAAGATATTAAATGTAGAGCTCATTATTAGTCAGAAGTCTGCCATGTTCCCTGCTGTATAATTAACTCCCTTCATTCAGCACATTTAAAATAGCATCAATGAAGAATATTTAATTACCTCCCTCCAGAAGAAGGTCCCGACTCAGATTCTGTAGCCAGTTTCACAATGAGGTCCAATTTAAATTGTTCTTAAAATAATGTTTTGTCTAACTATAGGGAAAGTTAAGTCCAGGAAGTTTAAAATCCAGGGAACAGAAATGATATTAAAGAATTGGAGGAAAAATATCTTCTTTAGCTTGTCGTGTTTCATGAATTGGGTGAAACATTTTTAAATCTAGCACATTTTCCCAAGGAATTTAAAGGAGGTGGCCAAGGTCACAAGAATTTAAAAAACTTAAAACGTAGTGATATGAGAAAGTACTGTGTGAATTTTTTGTGATCACGATATATCCTATCAATAGAAAGAGGATAGATACTGGTTTTTATACCAGTTTTATACCTGACTTTGTACTTGTTCATAATCCAGACTTTAATGTGAAAATATAGGGATGGAAATCACAAAAGTAGCAACCAATATAATGTTTCAATTATGCCTCCAGGGCTGAAAGGACCAGAGATCAGGTGATTCATTTAGGCATCCTTGCTTACAGTTCATACAATCATCTACAGTGAACACAATGCCTGCTTTACACACCATACTGCTGTTTATTTCTGTAGCCTTTGGGAGAGCCTGGCTGAAAACTTAAATATCCAAAAGAACAGACAACCAGCCCATATCAACTTAAATGTTAAAAGATTGCACCAACTATTTGCCAAACTGTCTACAAGGTCATTTTGTGAGTGTCTCTTCAGAAGAGAAAACCTGACCTCCAAACCTACTTTTGCCCCACCCCCCATACACAAAAGAACAGAACCACAACAACCATCATGACCACAATCCTCACAACAACCTTCATCATTACCAGTACCATTATCAACACCATCACCATCATGACCACCACCACTACCATAGTTATCACACCAGGCCTGTAGAGTTTCAACTATGGACATCAAAGATGCTTGATACTATAGTGGATATTGTTTAAGGTCACTAGATGTTCTAGTTTTCTTTTGGGTAATTAGATCTCTTTCTTTACAGATTCATAAAACTGTTGAAAAGGTGGACTTTTTCTATTTCTCCATGGAATAAGCATATGACAGACACGTTTGAGTCTTCAATCATTTTAAGAATAAGAGGGAGCTAACTAGAGTCCATGCATTCTAGCAGCAGCAGCCTGAAGAAGTTACTATTGCCCAATCCCTAGACCTCCCATGACAGTGATTCTTCTGGAAGACTTTTCCTTGAGTCTGCCTTTCAACAGATGCCTTGCCTACTTAAGGTAGTCTGTACAAAGCTTCATTGTTGGCACAGAAATAGTCTGAACTGACACATATCTGAGGCATAGGAAAAGACACACATAATGGTCCTTGCCATCAAGAATCTGAATCCAGTTGCCTACAAAAAGGATAAATGCATTATAAGTGAGCAAATGTTCAGTGACAGATAAATAGGCCCAGTTTGGGGTGGGAAACAGTTGATTATAGGCCATAGAGAAGGGGATTCAGGAAATAGCAGAATGTATCTTAAAAAACACAAGAAGAACACATGGGGTGCCATATATATTATTTAGTGTACAGAACATTCATACATCCTTAATAGCGCCTAACTTTAATCATGATTTTAGAAAGGCATACTTCCTCTAAGTTTCTGGTGCAGAATAAAAGTATGTATATATGCATATAGATGTATTTGTGTGCATTTTTTCCCTCTCACTTTCAAAGGACACCTCTCTTGTGATAAAAAGAAAGGGAGTAAAAGGTTTACAAAATATGCCACAAACTCTTTCTCAAGATACTTCTTAAAAGTGATCACAAAGAAAGTAGGGAGAAAACACAGGACAAACATAACTTCAGCATTTTTGGCTGCAGCTACATTGAAGAAGAAAAAAATCACCCAGTGTCAGGATTGTCAGCTATATTTCTCCTCAAATTCCTTCCTTTGATGGGAGAAAAAAAAAAGTGAATCAGAGTTACTTGCTCTGTGCAACATGCTCACACAGATAAACACACACCCCCCCACACACACATGCACATACATACCCTGCAATGCTGACAAACCCCTCATCTTTAAAAGAAACCCTTTCACCACAACCTAAGAGCACATCTCTTATAGCAGCAATAGTATTTTGAGGAAGAAACAATGCAGTTATTTACATTCACTAGAAGAGCAATTTGCCTTCTTGCAGGAGAGGGAGATCCTGTCAAGATGAGGCTGGAAAATCTCAACTCAGTCATAGCCTGGTAAACAACATTTGCAACATTTCCCTGGTTCTAAGACCACACAGCTTAGGACTCCACTAGAATATCCAATAAGTTTATAAACATAAAGTTAAGATTGGGTCACCTCCAACATCTTATATCAGTTTACAAAAAAAAAAAAAAAGGTATTATTCTATAGATCTATTTCAACTTAACTTATAATTCACTACACTATTAGGTATGAGTCATAGCTTCCAAGCCTGTTTATTTATGTAGCAAAATCCTATGAAAGCAGAGAACATGGAAATGATACCATGACCCATTTTCCTTATGTCCCTAAAACAGCTTTTGCCTGGATTTCGATGATACATTGTCCTCAACATCTCCCATCTTCCACCTTGTCCCTTTAGACTATAATTGGCACCAAGTTGCTGGAGGATTTTGTTTTAAAAATATAAACCCAGGAACCTTGGTTCACTTATAAGGCCTTCACCAAGGTAACCCTCAAATGTCTCGATCTGATTTCACCTCCGGTGCTGCTGTTCACTATGTTCTAACCCCTGTATCTTTACTATTCCTTAAGTAATGCAAGTGTATTCCTGTTTCACAATGACCATGCCTGCCATCCCTCAGCCTAGAATGTTCTTTCTGCATAGTCCTATAACTTGTTGCCACACCTGATTCAGGAAACTACTTCAGTATCACTTCCAAAAAGACTTGTCTGACCTTTTCATGCAAAACAGCATCCCTAGGGCACCTCCATTCCCTTATTTACTTGTACTTTTCATGTGTATGTTTCTTTTTAACAAAATTTAACTTTTTTCTTGAATTTTGAAATCTTCATGATAGAGGGTGCTACCCCCCCCCCATTTGTCGCCTGTTTAAGATTGCAGATTTCAAGGACAGATATGCTAAAATGTGAGAATGACCTTAATTAGAATTTCCTTTCAGAAAGATGCAAGGGGGAGGAAGAAGTGAAATGGTCCAGGTGCAGTTCCTGGAAGGCAGGAAATCAGGCTATATAAAGGGTGTGGAAACAAAGAGAGAGATCAAATATGGAGATCAGATAGATTCATGGAGGAGAGAGATTTGAATTCTGATTTGGGATCAGTCGTTTTATAGAGTAAAGATGTGAGCCATGTGGACTTGGCCATGTGGCCAAGGCCCGGGGCCTGCAGCCTTTGGCTGGCCCAAGCTAGCAGCATGTGTGCTACATGCAGTTAAGGAGTTTGCAGATTTGAACTCAGTGTAGGAGTTTGTTTTGGTGAGTTTAACTTGTGTCTGGAAGAGGCCATGTGAAAGTCAGGCCTGAAAAGAAAGTGAACTTTGCTGGTCCGGCACCATGGAGTTTCTACTACCTGAAGATGACAAGGAGAAGACGGCATAGAGGAGCTGAAGCATGCCAAAGGAGCAGTCAAAGGAACATGTCTTCAAGCATCTGGAGATGAACTCTGACTGGCTGATTTTGGTGAGATGATCAGGACTGAGAGATTGAGGATTTTGGGGCAATCTGGGAAAGGACTTTGGACAATGCTGAGAAAGGTTTTGGATAATGTTAAACTAATCGGAGTTTTACTTACATGTTTCTTTTGTACTAATTAGGAAATCACTTTGTTCGAAATAAATTAATCTGCACTGATAGTCTTGCTTTGACTTGGTATTTTGGTTGGGAAGGTTGGGGATGGTGGAAAGAACCCACAGGAGTTTAAAAGAGACAAACTGAGACAAACTAGTCTAAAGTTTAAACTGTGTTTGTAAGTTTTTCTTTTTAGAAAAAGAAAGAAGGCCAGGCATGGTGGCTTGTACCTGTAAGCTTCAGCCTATGAAGTGGCTGGGTCCAAGGATCGCGGTTCGAGTCCCGCCTGGGACCCGTAGCGAGACCTAGTTCCAAAAAACTAGCTGGGCGTGGTGGCGCGCGCCTGCAATCCCAGCTACCTGGGAAGCTGAGGCTGGGGATTGCTTGAGTCCGTGGTACCCCGGGCAATGAGAGCCTGCAGTTCCATGGGCAAAATAGTGAGACCTAGTCTCAAAAGAAAAAAAAAAAAAAGAAAAGAAAAAGAAAGAGGGAAAGAAAGCAGAGAGAATCTGATAGCTGGCTTTTGCATATCAATGGTAAAGGTGAACAGTGAAAATGCTAATGAACAGTTTGTAGCCTGCTTCCTAGGGAGAGAAGCAGGCATAGGTGTGTCTACTCAAAGTTAAAGGCAATTGCTATTGAACTGCCAGTAGCCTGCTTCATAAAGAGAAGCAGGCAGATAGGTGTTTTAAGTAAAGTCAGAAAGTCTTTCTCTTTTCGCCCAATTGCATTCATAGGTCTCTTGCCACCATGTCACCCACGACCCTTCACTTTCCTTTGTGTTTCTCCCTCCCCTCCTATACTGCTTCAGTTCTATGGTCAGATTGCTAGTTTTCACTATTTCTTGACCTTCGGCCCGGTTTCTCTAGATTCCACATTTTAGTGAAACTATCTGATCTTTATCTTTTCCCTTCTGACTAATTTCAGCTGGCATAATCCCTTCCAGTCTGTGTTTCCTTATTGAGGTAACACTGATTTACCGCACTGCATATGATTTAGGAGAACAGGTTCACATATCTCCAGATGGATGTTCCCACCCCTTTCCACCTACTTTCCCTTCATTACTCACCATTACTTGAAAGCACTACTTATCTCCTAACTGGGTTAATGTCAGTATCCCTGACTAGAATGCCATTTATGCAGAGGGAAGGATGTCACATTGTTTCCTGTCCTTTCCCCAGGGCCTCACACAGTGCCTAGGGTATAGAAGATACACAATAAAAAATGAGTATATGAGTGTATTGCTCTACAACAGCATGCTATTTTCAGGTTCACATTTTTTTCCCCAATTGGTGCTTAAAGCAATCCTAGAATTAGAGTCTCTGAAGATCCAACATGAATATTCAGCATTTGATAAAGAGAAAAAGAAGAAAGGAAAGAGAATACAAGAGATTGATTCAAATCCTCATGGCTCTGAAATGACCAACATCAGTACATCAACTTAATGTGACTACTGCATAAAGACAGGTGAAGATGTTGGAAATCATTCCAGCATCAGGTGCAACTGAGATGGGGACTTCTCTCTAAGAACCAAGGTCAATGTTTCTCTAGCAGTTTCAGGACTGTGAGGAATGGACAGAGAAAGCTGGAAAGAGGATCTCATCTGTTAAGAAGAAGGAAATAAATGTGTGCATCTCCTCCCCTCCTGGTTGCCTCCCAACCTTAAATCCTTTTTAAGGATTCAAGGATATAAAATTTATTTAGATATAAATTTCACATCTTTGTAATCCCAGGGATTCACCCCACCCTCCCCTCCCCACTGTTGCCCCATTTTCCCCCCTGCCCCAAACCCTCCTTAAATTCTATTAGGCCATAAACTACTGCCTGAGGACGCTGAATGCCAGTCTCAGGCCACTCTCCAATAGAGAAGGACTCCACCTACTACATCATCTTAATCAGCAACTTAGAAGAAGATGCCACATAAAACAGCAGCAGACCTGAAAAAGTGCAGCAATTGCAATTGCGTGCTAACTAACCATTCAGCTCCACTTCTGCATAATTAAGAAGGTGGTTTATGACAGGAATTTGTGGCATTTAAAACATTAAAAGGAAAAGTAGCAGAACATGGTTCATCAGGAGCCCTGCAGTTGTTGAATGGTGAGGAGGTGGTTAGGGAAAAGGTGAAACCCAAAGAAAATATTCTCTTTTTTTGATAAGTCTTTTTCCCCCCTAGTTTTTTTTTTTCTCTTTTCCCTCCTGAAAAAAAATAAAAACACAATAGCTGAGAGGATAATTTAGCAACAGGCAGTTTGCAAAGGTAGCTGCTGGTGCTTAAATTACCAGAGAAATGCTTTCAATTGCTCCCCTTTAGAATGAAAGCACTGCATGGTATTTTCCCAGGATTGGAGCTTTGCACACAGCAGGAGGGAGGAGGAAAGTGCTGGGAAAGCAGGATGGGGCTGAAGGAAGGAGGACTGGTAAGACTTGAGTTCTAGTTTATCTAGTTTTGAATACAATGTTAGAATGCAGTGAAATCAGAGAAAAGGCTGAGAGTCACCTGGGTATGGAAGGCTCTTCACTTAGTACTAGGGGGTGGGGGCGAAGAGTCGAGGGTTCTCCCAGCAGATCATTCTCCTAGTCAACAAACATTCAGTGAGGCCCTTCTATGTGCCCAGCCCTAGGCTGGATGCTGGAGATGACAAACAAGGAATCAAATCTGTGCTCCTAAGGACCTCAGGGTCTGTGAATCCAGGTGGCCCAAGAACTTGGTGTGGATTCCTAACAATTGAGTCCCAGGTGGGGAGAAAGCCCAAAGGAAGGACTGTTTGAGAGTGTTTAGAGTTTCCCAGAATATATCCGCTATTCATATGGTGATCCTAAATGAGAGCATCAATACAATAGACCTGTCCACTTATTAATTTTGTCAGCTCAAATATTCCCCTCCCATCCCCCTCCACCTGTCTGTATTTAAAACATGTGCTCCTGGAGTCTGGTCTGGAAAAATGGGTTGAAGCTCTCTAGGTACTCTCAGCCAAGGAAACAGTATTCACAGAAATGTGGCAGCAGGAGGGAGCAAGGCATGCTGAGGGACCTGGAAGAGCTGCCTGTAAGTTGTATCACCAGTGCATATTGGTGGGTAGCAGCAGATTTGAGCAGCAAATGAAAGGCTACCATGTTATCAGGGTTTTTCATACCTTTGGCCATTAGTGTCTATGACCTGGGTATTGCTCCCACCCCAGGATTATACATACCTGGTCCAATACTTCTGTGCATGTGTAAGTGGGCACATCTGGGCCTAGGGGGCAGGGCTAAAAGGGCAGAATCACCTGGGGGAGGGGAAATCCAGGTAGTTGTTTTCCTGCTAGCCATTTTCCCTTGTTTGCCATAAAAATTCCTGTAAGACAATGCCAAAGGTTCCAATAGTTCTCTTTAGCTGCTAGAGCTGATGATGAACCTTCCTGAACTGGGAGGGCTGCAAAACAGCACACTTAATTTTATGCAAAACTTTGCTATGCACAAGACTGAAATCAAAGACAAGCAAACTAGTTAGAATCCTTCTTATATCCCTTCTTATATAGAAAAGGCAAACCATCAGAACTGGAATTAAGGTCTTCTGCAGTGATACAATTCAGAGAGCTAACAACTCTTGTAAAAGGAATGCGTGCCTACCCAGGTGGAGTAAACATTATTGAAGACAGCCAAGCAGGTAAACAAACCCAAATCACATCTCCCTGTAAAATGCACTCAGGATCTCCTGTCTACCCAGCATAGGTCCCTATCTACGAAAGGAGCAGAGTGAGAGCATCTGACTGAGTTAAATACAGATGAAACATGTTAACAGAAACAAGGATAAAACAGAGTGCGTAGCACTTTCACACACATGCACAGGGATAGGCTTGGTGATGATTTTTACACCTTTAGCAAGAGGACACATGTCCTTTAATGGGGCTTGACGAGATATAAAGGTCAATACTTTCAGAGTATAAAGTGCTTTTTTTTTTTTTTTATAAAATACACTTACATCATTGTTTCAGCACCTTCTAAGTACTGGAGGTGTTGGAAAATTAAAGGCAACGGTCCTGAAAACTACTCTGGATTTTCCAGATTCAAGGCTACCGATAAAATTCCAATACTAATTTTAAGGAGAAATTTGGAGAGAACTGGTTATAACCATGACTATAAGAAGAAAAGTGAGGCAAAACTTTCAAATTTGGTTGATCCATTTTGCTAAAGGTTTTCTCAGTTGAACAGCCAAACTAGAGCTTCTGAATCCTAGTAACATCCTCCAATTCTATAAGCAACTTCCAGCCAAGCAAAGAGACAAAATTGTAATGCCAAGGCCAGATGGCCTCTGTCTAGGCAAGTTTATGGAGAGGTTAGAAATACAAACAACCTAAGTACTTTGTGCATAAGTAAATGGCCATGGTTCAGTGCATTCTCCATGCATATTTGTAGACAAGAAGGATGCAAAGAAATCTCATTTACATTTCCCCATGTAGACACAATATTTGTTGATCTAAAGCTTAGTGTACAACATGATAACCTACTACAGGAAACAATTAGAAAGCTTTCAATAGCTCAGAGGGAACTGCTTTTTTCTGCCCTCAGAGGCATTTTTAAAGAGAACAGCATCAGCCAAAGCAGGTCAGATAAAACTGAGTCTATTTTTGGAAAAAGACCAGGATATCGGAAGTGAAATTTGTTTAAGCAAATGTAAAATTCACTCTCTAAATAAAGCCTTACTTGAGCCATGAAATTGTTGTGGCATCTAAAAATAAGAAATTCACATGAACTTGACTTATTTCACATTGCAATTGTTTTCACTTTACTCTAGCTTAGTGACCAAACATGAGTCTTTTCATTTTTCCAGAAAAGATTAAGCAAGGAGGTAAACTATCAACTTAATTTTAAAAAGATCAAGAGTTACATCAAAGATAGGCATTATAAGAGTACTAGAGTCTCTTTCTCTCTGTTCTATGCTTTCCCCACTAGTGTTTACATCAATTGTCCACTGGCTCAATTTTGAGTGAAGAAGAAGAGCAAATTTTTAGGGCTGCCCCTTACAAATTCCTCAACACCAGTGTCAATGCCCAGACAGCTTCATGTATACTCTGCAATCAACACCAACTATAATAGCACAAAATTTGACTGACACCTAAAATTAGCCTATTCACCAATCTCAGCTTATACTCAACTTTAGAAAATAAGACAAACACACAATACACATCCATGAAATGTACTGAAGCTTTTGGTGCTAGTTAAGGAAAGTAAGTCCTATGAAGATTGGGACACTCATCTCTCCATTCAGATACAAAAATCTCGATTAAGATCTTGATCAAAATGGAGGGCAACCACATGCAAAAGAATAAAACTGAGCCTTCTCTCACACCACACACAAACTTAAGTCAAAACAGCTGAAAGATCTGAATGTAAACCTGAAACCATTAAAGTTACACACTTGATCTTAGCCAAAAGGCCAAGAAGTGATGAAACCATAGAACTTACAGAAGAAAACAACACATGAAATTGATCTTAACAATGAGATTTTGGAGATGACACCAAAATAAAATAAACAAGTAGAACCACAGTAAAGTAAGAACTTTCTTAATAGCACAAGAGCAAGCTATTGAATGGGAGAAAATATTTGCAAATCATGTATCTGATAAGAGATTGATAAACAAAATATATGCAATGCATACTAAGGCAACTTAAGTTTTTAAGTAATCCAATTTAAAATATCCAAGGATTTAAGTAAACATTTTCTCAAGAAAAATACATACAGATTAGTCAAATATATATGCAAAGATATTCAACATCATTAATCAACAGAATAATGCAAATTAAATCCACAATGAAATAACATTATAATATTACCTCTATGTGTTAATGTTTTTTATCAGGAAGAAACCTGTTAATGGGAAGGTAAGTTGGTTCTGTCACTTGAAAACAGTATGTAGATTCCTCAAAAAATTAAAAATATTACTACTGTATGATTCAGCACTTTCACTTATGTGTACTTATCTGAAGAAAGCAAACAAAAACTAACTTGAAAAGATAAATGTGCCCCAATGTTTCTTGCAACATGCTTTATCATAATAGCCAAGATATGGAAACAACTTAGGCACCTACTGACAGATGAATGGATAAGGAAATGAAGAAATATGATACACACATATGTGTGTATATACTACAGATATAGTATATGATACATTATATATACATAAATAATATACACATACATATATACACATATATAATGTATACATACACACATGCTGGAGTATTATTCTGTCATAAAAAGATGAAATCTTGTCAATATAGTTGGAACTTGAAGGCCTTATGCTAAGTGAAACATGTCACAGAGAAAAACAAATGACTGACCTCACTTATATGTAGACTCTAAAAAATATAACTGATGAAGTTCCATAGATACAGTGAACAAATTGATGACTGCCAGGGGAGGGGAGGGGAAAATAGGTATAAACTTGCAGTTAAAAATATAAATAAATGATGAGGGTTTAAATATAACAAGGTGACTAATTAATAATATTGTATTGACTGATGGTTGCTAAGGGAGTAGATATCAAATGCTCTCATCACAAGAAAAACTGTCTATTTATAGGATGAATATTAACTAGACTTGTTTGATGATCAATTTGCAATATATAGAAATACAGATCATTTTGTTGTATACCTGAAACTAACATAATGTTCTGTCAATTATACCTCAATATAAAACAATCAATATGGTGCTAAAAGGAAAAGATGAGAATCTATTTCTGAATCTATACCAAGAAGCTTCAAGCAGAATAATAGTTTCTTCCAAACTATAGTGCTTCAGAGAAAGTTGCAAATGCAGTGATAAATTCTCTGGACATAAGGAGTCCTTTGAGGGACATCAAGGGAAGGCTATTCAGCTTATTATACTTACTCCCTTGCACTGTCATGCTAGAACCAGGGATGTTAGCAGGAGGGAGGGAGGAAGGGAGGGAGGAAGGGAAGGAGGGAGGGAGGGAGGGAGGGAGGGAACAAAGTTGCTTCTAATCCTCCATTTCAAGATTAGAGAATGAACACTTTTTGATACTCTTTGAAAAGGGTACCCCACATTTTCATGAGGAGGGTAGAGACTGGGGAACACCCAGGAAAAGGTACATTTAGAGAGAAGTTATAGTTGAAAATGAAACAAAAATCATTAGACTTATGAGGGGGTTCAGAAACAAATATTTTTTCCCTTTTCTTTAAAAAAAAATTCTGCTCCAGGATAAGACTTAGAAGACGCACACTTGCCTAAGTGCCATCTGGCAGCATTCTCTAATCTACTTCCAACATTGCCACCCAGCTTATTTCAAAGCAAACACAACTCCTCTATACTCATGTCAAGAGGAATTTCCAGTACCTGGAGTAAGACTGAGAATGAAACAGAAATGGATCAAGGTCAGAGTCCCCTATTATTTGTTCTCTTTATTCCAATTATCATTTCTTGAAAATGGACAAAAAGTATCTTATTTCATAAATCTGACAGAAACAGTGGACAACATGGTGGGAGCACTGTGGCAGAGTGTTAAGGGCAAAGGCTTCTGGAGTTTCTGAATCCAGATCTCTCAAGTTACTGCTTTTTCTAAGTCTCAGTTTCCCCACTAGGGAATGAGGATACTAACAGTACCTCTGCTCAGGAGGTTGTCAGGGTCACAATGTAGCCTACTGCTGCACAAGCTGTTGGTCCTCAGCAAACATGATTTAGGGATATAGATCAGGGACTCAAACTTCGGGGTCTTTGAGGAGGAAGGGGATGAGCACCCTGTGGCCACTGCTATCCATCTGAAATACATTATCATCATTTCCGGCTTAAATTATGCAAAACACTTCCCTGTGGTGCAAATCTAAGCAAATGGTAATGATGTCACTTTGGCAAGAATGTAAATATCAATGCAAATGGACAGCACTTGGAAAAGGCCGCTGCTTTTATCTCATCACTGCAGCAAAGTTCTCCTGAAGAAGATTTAGACATCAATACCACAATGGCAGAGGGCACACACATACCCTTCTCTCTGTCATTTCAACAAGGGTTGCAGGAAGAGGAGCTCCTATGCATCTCAAAGAGAAGTTGGACTTAAAATAGTCCCATCCTCTCTCAGACAGGCCAGTGTTGTGCACACAGACCAGTCGGAATGTGAACATAAGACATATGCAGGGTGCCAGATCTGAGTGGCAGGCAGGCAGAGCCTTGAATTCAGGCTCTGGGCTGCTCCTTGGGGAAATGGTTGACAGCTATGGTCTTGGCAAGAGAGGGAAACCTTCCTCAACACACACACACACACACATACACACACATACACACACAGACACACACACATACACACACATACGCACATTCACCTGAAGCAAAAATTCTTACACTATCTGCTTCCAGGGCACTCTACAAAGCTAAACATATTGAAAACAGTTATCAGGAAACTCATCCCAGTGGGGATCAGGAAGTAATTTAAATATCTGGAGGATTTTTTTTTAACTTTCCTGATTAAATACATTTATAGACATTGGCCCCACCACCATTTGCTATGACTTATAAACATACCATGACTATGCCCTGGCCCCAAACAGCAAGCAAGCAGGTCACTCCCAGAGCTGAGATACAGAATTGAGAGGTGCCAGTGTGTGAGCCCCGCCATCACTTTGTCAATGTTTGCATGGCACCGTATTTGTCCTGGACTTCCTGGCCTCTGTGTACCAAATTGGCACTTCTCATTAACTTCGCATCAGAACTCCAGGAGCAGGAAATCACACCTCTCCCAGAGGTTAAGCAAATGCCACATGTTAAAGGAGAGCAGAAAGCAATAACATAGCTTATTCTAATGTTTCTTTTCCAAAGCTGCATTTAAAAAAAAATGTAGAGAGCAAAGAAAAGCAAGGCAGGGCCAAAAGATGGAGTAGAGATGATAGAAGTAAAAAGTCAGAGATAAATGTATACAGACAAATGCAGGCCTTAGGTTTCTATGAATAATTCAGGACACGTACTGCACCAACGTGTTTAGACAAGATGCACAACTGGAGCTTTGAAAGAACAGGGACTCAGACAAATCCTCAGAAATTCTTCAAGACCTTTTTTTTAAAAAAAATCACAGATATATAAATGCTTGTACATGTCTAATACACCATGCAATATATGTTCTATTTAGCACATAATGCACCATGTATATACTATGTCTAGACAGACTGAAACAAGAACACTTGTGTCCCAAGAATGAGGCAAGGTTATTTTCTTGGAAAAGAAATTCTACTTGGAAGTACTAACATTCATTTTTAGAGAGGATGACTTGATGGTTTTCTGACTTTAGTCGGTCTATCCCATCCCAGATTCAATGACTGCAACACTGCAAACAAGCCAGACCAAATTTACCTGCACACACATCCTTAGCAATTTTCTGCATCCCATGTTCTGACATGCCCTCATTTCTAATCTCCAAATCTCCCCTTCAGTCTAGAAGGCCCTCTGCTCCTGCTTGTGAAAAGCCAAGACACAAACAAAAGCTACAAACCTTTATAATTGATGCACAAATTCACTGGGCATTGCTATACTCACCAAGATCCTCTATACCAATACCATTTATTTAACTAAATGAATTATTTTCTTTTGTTGCAAACCTGTTTCCTCTCCTGACTAATGATATTTGAAGTTCTTGCTTCCCTGAATCTAAGGGTGAAAGTCTGTGTGTGTACATGGGTGTACTTAATTCAATAGATTTTATTTGATTTTCAAATGAGGGCAAAGACTTTCCAATCAAAAAGCTGGGTAGCACTATTCCCTTTTCTGGCCTGCTTTTTATGTCCCCAGTTCTGTCTGCTTTGGTTCAATAACAGTGACACAAATTCTGGTCAAATTCTTTCTAGCACAGTACAAATAAGGCCAGGGTTCACACCTGCAGTTAGGTTTGTCACTTGGTTTGCTTTGAGAAATCCTAAGTTTCACAAGCATCCAATGCCTCCACATTCTTAGTGTATAAAAATATTTTCTGTACTCAAGTAGATGTTTCAATAACAATTCAATAATAATTCATCCCCATATTGGGAAAACAAATACCTCAGTATGCGAATACTTTTGAAGAGGGTGGAGCATCTCATTTTAGAATCATTGATATAAAATATTAACAATGTAATCTAAGAATAGTGCTACAGAGGGCTAGACTAATATTTCATGCCCTACTAGTTCTTTTTTAGTTTAATTGTTGGAAAGAACTTCCTTACATTGAACAAATAATTGACCTTTCTACTTCCAAGCATAGATTCCATTTCTTCTTATTAAAGCCACACTGGCCACAACTGATTTCTTTTTCAAAATTACCATTTAGTATATGTTTATAACAGAAGCTTATTTCCCATGCATCCCCTGCCATCATCCCAATCACATCCCACCCAAGCCTTCTGGAGTCCTTTAGCTCTCATCTAAAGGATATAGTTCAGACCTACATCTTCAAGTTTTCATCTTCAGAATGCTTTCTAGTTTGTGAAGGCAGTGAGGCATGGGAATATAATGCATGTGTGTGGCTTGATGAGCACTGTACACAATAGAATGATTTACCATACAGGTTTTAAGTATGAACCAACAGGCCACATTGAGCATTCAGACAGCTAATATCCCCATGTCTGCTCTGTGTGAATTTCTATCAAACCAGATCTCCCCCTAAATTAATTGTGGTTTTTCATTTGTTTTAATTATAAGATGTACTCTAAAACCAGAAAGAACTAAACTACATACAAGATACAACATTTTCAAGCCATATGAACTCAAGAAATCAATTTAATATATTTTACTTATAGTGTTAACTCAGAATAAAATAAGAATTGCACACAATAGATTCTCAAGGACCAACTGTAGTGACTGGCATAAAGGAAATTATTCGGAAATGTGGGTTTCCTATCCATTTTGCTTTATGCTTCCTGATTA
The DNA here is from genome assembly GCA_004024945.1 of Uropsilus gracilis. Classification (NCBI taxonomy): domain Eukaryota; kingdom Metazoa; phylum Chordata; class Mammalia; order Eulipotyphla; family Talpidae; genus Uropsilus; species Uropsilus gracilis. The sequence goes on from PVHY01014142.1 coordinate 18,239, forward strand.
TCAAATGATTGCTTTGAAGGGGCATCTGTGCCATCTGTTATATTTGATTAAACATGTGGTTAGTGTCTCTCTGTGAGTTGTGTACATCAATGGGTCAGCACCACGGACAGGGCTCAAGACCTTCTAATTAAAAAGTTTCCAAAGCTAGTACAGGGATTTCAAAGATTCCATGAATAAAACCTTGATTTGCTTACTTCATTGTGAATTTACCTCATCAGTAATCAACTGCACAGGTAAAGTTATTTAAAATATAGAAAAGGTGACGCCACATAGTCCTGCTTAAAATCATGCATCATGTATGAATCTTGATTCTCAAAAAAAGAATCATACCTCAATTATTTCCACAGATGACTTTCTCTATGTTTACCATACACATGTGTGTTTACCACATACAATTATGTATAAAGACCTTTGAGCTATTTCAGACCCTTCCAAAATACCCAACAAAATATTCAACTGCACTCAAGTATATAAGTAGCAACAAAAATGTCCAGGGTTCCTAATATCTAAATGAAAAACAGAGCCTCCTTAAAAAAAATCTGCTTACTGAAACTTTAAAAAGTTTCATTATACCATAAACTGCACCACACAATATAAGTTACAATATCTAGTACAATATCTAAACGATTTTCAGTTAGGATTAGTTTTAAATTCTAACAACTCATTTTTATCTTCCTGAATATATATCAATTTACATATACATAATTATCTCTAACTGGGACATAACTACATGTAACAAATTTGGGGAACTAAAGCTCAAGGAAAAGAAAAAATAACGATATGTTTAAAAAATAAAATGAACTTAAATATAGGAAATAAGGTACTTGAACTCCAGCATAAATGAAATCATTAACTTGGATGAAATCACAAAATCAGATATTGTTGGATTCAAAAATACAAAACATGTATTCATTCAACAAACATTTATTGAGTAGCAACTAAGTGTCAACACTATGATAGCTACTGGAGCTCAAAGTTGTATGGTCAACATTATGAATGTATAAAAAAAGAAAAAGAGTTTCCCTGCTGGTGTCTTCATTGTCTGTTATCCACATTTAAAACATTATGTTGATTCTCCCTGAATTGCCCAAAACTATAGAAATTAGGTACTCTTCCACATTAATTATAATGTTGGCTACAAATGAAGAAATGAGAAGGTTTGCAGCAGTTGCAGTATCTTATGGACTCTATTTTACCTCTCCTAAATTTGGTATACTCATTAACACCAGCAACCCAGGAGACCATGGCCAATATAACAATTTAAGATAAGTTGATGTAGAATATAATGGACATTTGGAGTAGAATGTCCACCGCTTATTCAGCCTTCCATCAGCTTTTCTTATAAGCAAGAGTGCACTGTGTATTTACAAATGGGTATTCTGTGTCAATGATCAGTGATTTATGCTTTTGTAAACAGAATTTCATAGACATAATAAACATGGGGAATGGGAAAATTGTGATAATTAATTAAACATCTTGGGCAAAACCACAAATTTGCATGTATTTGCCAAAGATCCAGATTTCAAATTTTAATCTAAATTGTTTGTTAATGTCTTCTTTAATTTTTTCAGTATGGTTATAGCATTACATTATTACTGAATACCAGAAGGCATATATTATCCTGATTAAAACAACAACAAAGAGCCCAGTCATTTTACACAAAGAATAGAAAAAGCACATAAATGCTAGCTAAAGCCAGAGCATGTCACACTTAAACATTTCAGTGTTTATTCTAACCAAATAGAATTCTGACAGATCAGTAAGAAAATCAACAGAGCTTCTAAGAACAAGTGGTTCATGAAAGATAATTGTACTGCTAACACTCAATTGTGATAAGGTGCACAATTCATAGATGACTTAGATCATAACTATAACCCAAAGCCTATCTAAAAACAACATAGATGAAATTATAACATTGATAATAATTGCACAAAAAGACTAAGGTCTGTTCTAAGAATGACTATGTATCACAAGTGGAATGGGTTAGAATATCATATCTCACACTTTTGCATTCAGTCCTACTTATTAAATACAGTTTTAATAACCTAGCCCATTACTCCAAACATCCCAAGTCTCATAAAGTATCAGGTCTGTTTCCACTTAGCAGTTTTCACTGTGGTTGAAATGTTAATTGTTAATTTATTTCTCTTTCAAAGCTCTCTCAGAGCCTGAGCTTTTATTCATTGAATCAGCTTGTCCTGGGGATACAGCTAAACCTGACTTTGATCAGTGTTTAATCCATCTAGATGCTCAGGGGTGTACAGTTTAGTATCCATGAGAAAGTAATTACAGAGAATGGGGAAAGGGTGTATCACAGTATAGTGCCTTCTAGCATGAGGAATGACCAATCAGAATTCTCTGCTCTCTCTTCTGTCTTCACAGACAAGGATCATACTAAAGAAAGTAAAACTTGAAAGCTTCTGATACACTTAATCAAATAAATGGGGTGTATACTGCAGATCTATAGTTTATTCTATTAGAAGAACTTTAAGAAATGAATAGTAATATGTATGAGAAACAAGGAACATATACTCTTCTACCTCTAAGCAGTTACACAAACCTCTTTAAAGTATTCAATCCTGAATAACTACAAGAAATTATTAGAAATCAAGTGGCTATATATCTTGGGAGGGGAAGTGAACAGAAAGAAATAAAACATCAATAATCAATGATTAAGATACAAGTTAGGGGAGGAAGTGTTTATAGGCAGATACTAATGTTAGTGCTGCAAATGAGACAAGAACTTAAAAATTAATATGAATATCAGACAATGTTCTCTGGTGGACAATCACAAGACTATTTAAAAATAGCAATATGAAGCCAATAACACACAATGATTACTCAAAATAGACCCCCAAGGAATGTTCTACAAGGAAAAGAAAAAGGAAGCAGAGACACCCAAGTCTATCTCTAGTTCTAATTTCCTGGACTAACCTAATGGAGATTCTTGATAAATACAGTCTTATTCAGCAACATTGAAAATGACAAGAGCTCAAGAATGGTAAAGGTAGCAATTATAATTGCTTAGGTCTAGAAGTTTAGTGACAATGCTGAATGGTAACTATTTTGGTAGCATTCCAAAGATTACAGCTGCCCTCATCACTATCCCCTGAGAGACAAAGAAGTTGTCAGGCATAGGAAATAAGAAAAAGCAAGTCATAGTTTCACTTTGTCTTCTGAGACAGGACAAGCATCCAAATTGGCTCACTTTCTCTAGCTACTTCTCCAAATCTGCTCATTTCCAGAGGCTGCCTTCACCTCTCTTTGGGCTCATTTAAACCTTGATTTTCATTCTGACTTGAAAAAAAGACATTTTTCAAACTGTGGGTGAAGGTAGTACTCTCTCTTTGTCTCTGTATTGATAATTTCATTGTCCAACCTAGTTTGAATTGAATGTTAGAATTCTCCATGGAAATTATCTCTGAAACTGTATGTTTTTGATACCTCATATTATTACTTTGGTTTGAAAGCTTGTTGTTTATATTTCCTAAATTATGATCAGTAAAAGGATGTTAAAAAAGAACATATAAATAAAAAGCTAAACACTTTTATCATTTATCACCTAATGTAGGTACCCCACTTTGGAAGAACAATTGAATTCTTATCAACCCAAATTTACCAAGTAGCTCCACAATCCAACAACAAAGAAACAAACAAGTCAATTAAAAAATGGGAAAACGACTTCAATGGATACCTACCTCTTAGGAGAAGATATTCAGCTGGCCTACAGACATATGAAAAAATGTTCAATATCATATATTTTAAGAGAAATGTAAATTAAAACTACTTCAACTCTGTGAGAGTGGCTCATATAAAAGAGAATGAAATTAACAAATATTGGCAAGTTTGAAGTGAAAAAGGAATTTTCATCCACTATTTGTGGGAATGCAAGTTGGTGGGAATGCAAGCCTTGTGGAAAACAGTATGGTGATTTCTAAGGAAAATAAAAAGAAGGAAATTCCATTTGATCCAACAATATAACTATTGGTTATTTATCCAAATAACATGAAAAGTCTAATATTGAAAGATCCATCTATACTCATATACATATCAGCAAAACACTAGATGCTAGAAAGAGGAAGGCTATTCTCCCAATGTCTTCAGAGGGAGCACAGCCATCCTGACACTTGGACTGCTAGCCTCCAGAACTGTGACTCAACATAGTTCTGTTTGATGTCACCTAGTTTGTGATACTTTGTTGCAGCATACCTAAAAAATGAATATACTTACTAATAAAGAAAAACATCATCATTCCACCCAAACAATAGTCTAAAAGAAAAAAAAAATATCACCTATGATTGAAAACTTCCCACCCCTATAATTAAAACTTGGAGAGAGACAGAGGGAGACAGAGAGATACTATACAATGATGAGTACAGAGAGATACTATACAATGATGGGTACAACACAATGGAACAGCTACCTGTAGATTTCCTAGTGGAGTCTGCATCTTAAAATCATTGGCACGCCAGGTCAATATCAATTGATGTGCACTCATATATCAATTATGAAACGGTTAAAATACTTCCATACGTAGAATAATGACCCTCCTGGCCCTCCGTCTTTTCCCCTTTCTACAATGCAGCAACCAAAGGGAGTCTGGCTCAAAGTAGAGCCCATTTTCTAATAAGCCACATGGTTGGTCAATGCTTTCTAATAAGCCACATGGTTGGTCAATGCTTTTAATATCCCCTAAGTCAATATGCTTAACAAAGATTGGGTCTTGTGTTAGCTAAAATACTCATGAGGGGAGCAGTAATGGTATTCCTACACTATACACTTTCTGTTACTCAGTATCACAACCAAATGTTCATTTTGAGTCAAAGATGAGATGCATTTGCAGAGCGTTGGAGGCCAGACAATGTTTTCATGGAACTGTTGCAAGCAGATGAACTTAATATTTTCCAGTATTCTAAACCTTGAATCTAGTTCCTATCTTCAGAATACAGAGAATGGCAGACAAAAGGAAGCAGGAACTGGTGAATATCTCTGCACCACCACCTCACCTCCACTCCTCTCCCCTGCGCGGTAACCCCCACCCCATTCTTATAACTCACATGATGAAATCTAATGCCCAATGTGTGGTATTAGGAAGTATTAATTATTAGACCTTTGGGAAGTACTTTGGTTATAAAAGTGAATGAAGCCTTATGAATGGGATTAATCGTAAAAAAGAACATCTTGTTTTTAATCTCATGAGGACACAGCAAGAAGGTGTCATCTATGAACCACAGAGTGAGCTTTTACCAAACAGTAACTGTCAGAGCTATGATCCTCTATCACCTAGACAGCAGAACTGTGAGAAATAAATTTCTGTTGTTTATAAGATACCAGTGTGGAGTGTTTTGCAACAGCAACCTAAGATACTCTTAATACAAAAGTCACTCTTCTTAGCACTGAGGTAAGGATAGATTTTTACACCTAACATGGCAATGAATTCAGCCTAATTAATTTTGATGTCTAGTGATTCCAGAGTTCTATTTGCATGTGATATCATCTGGAAATGTATTTCTTATTTAACCATCTCCCCATAGAGCCATATCATACTCTGCTTTCTTCCAGTACAAATAACAGCTTATATTAAGAAAGAAAGCTTTGTGTAGCATTGAGATATACTAAATAAATTGTTTTCTAAGGGATAATTTCCTTGTATTGCTGTAAGTTCTGGCTTGGCTAACAGAATGGATATAGCTAACAAGAATACAATTAGGTTACATATACTTTTTATTATTATTGAAGAGGGGAAGTTCTGTTATGAGAACCCTAATTCAATCCATGATGACTTGATCTAGGTAAGGTAGACAGAGACACAAAGAGATAATTTAATTAAAAAATAAGAGTAGAAATATGATTAACCTGTTTAATGATAAAAGCTTTATAGCTTTTACTTGATTTGGATAAAAAATCTAGTATTATTTCTTATACTACTACTACTTTCTGTACTTCAATACACTGGTATTCAAGTTTTATGCAATGCTATCTTGTCAATTTTATTTTGATCTATTCCCACTTTACCTCTGATGACCTTTGGAAGGGTTGGTGGTATTCCTATCTGCTACCAAACCACATTTCAAGGAAGGTCCTTTAAATCTTTTAAATTGTTTCTCCATGGAGACCCCTTATCTTTTTTTCTAATAAAATGGAGCACTGCTTCTGCATTTAAAATAATATAGAGTACACTTTGTGCATTTCAGGTCTTGAAAATAATTATTCCCAAACACCTATCAAAGTGTATTTGAGGAAAAGACTAATAACCATGTTGCTATGTGGAGTCGTAAGTTTTTCCTAATTTTACCAGACATAAACATTAATGGATTAATGGTGCCATTACAATAACTCTGGCTATCTCCCCATCATGTTTTCACAACTGAAATCAACAGCACAGTAAAGGACAAGAGAAGCACAATGAAGGAAATGAGATATATGAAGATCACCTGGGAATTCCAACACAGATTGCCAAGTTTCCATGGAAAACTAGGCTATGTGACGGCCATAGAGAATCTGGACAGAGCACAGTCATGTGGTATGCAGTCATCTTGGCAAAAGACTAAAATTCTTCTCTTGTGTTGATACGGAACAAATACTGGCAGTTGCACAGTCAGTATATAATCTTAGTCATTTGTATTCTGCCACCTTAATGATAATAATCTCTTCCCCATAAGACAAAGAGACTATTTCAATGTTTAATTCACTTCTACCTGGTCTTCAGATCATTCCATAAGGTGTCAGATCTTTCTGTAATGTCTACAGAATATCCCAGACAAATAACAAAGAAGATATACAGACCCTACATCAAATTATCTTCAAAAACTCATATTATATGCTCAAACCTTAGTTTACACAAGTGTGTGATGACTATCATGGCTCCTTTAGGAAAATACCATACATGAACTCAAAAGAGAAGTCACTGAAATCCTAAGAACATGCCTAACCTCCAGAGAATTAAGATACAGCTTTCTAAGCCCTTCAGGGGAAATGGGCAGCCAGAAGGACAAGCAATTGAGTGTTAAGGTTGGAGACATGATAACTTTGAAAATAAACCCAGTTTATTGGTATGAAAATGTAAAGGGCAATTCCCAGACAGCTAATGGCTGAAGATGGTATTCTCCATGCTGAATTTTGTGTCTTCCAAGTTCATATGCTCGTTTCAACTCCCAGGTATCAGAATAGACTTGGTTATAAGTGAAGATGATTAGATTAAAATGAGGCTAATAGGATGGGCTCTAATCCAATATGCTTGATATCTTTAGAAGAAGAGGCATTCAAGACACAGTCACACACTATGAGAAGACCACTGGAAGTGAGAATACCATGAGGAGAGTCATAAAGAAGTTATTCCTTGACAAGACAAGGAGAGGGAATTCAGTTGATACCAAACCTCTTCTATACCTTGATCTCAGACTTTGAGGCTCCAGAATTGTGACAAAATAAATGTCTATTGTTTCAGCCTCTTAGTTTCTGTCACTTTTGAATAGCAGACCATGCAAATTAATAGAGTTGATCTGACTGATAAAAGATTGCCAGAAAAAAAGGAGCTGAGAAAAATTTCAGTTGAAGAAAGAATTCTTCTATGTGTAAAATAAAACTAGGTATGGATATTGCAAGAAGGTATTGAGATCTCTTATCAACACCCAGCACTTGCTTGCTGGTGCTGAGGAAATCATGCTGAGGAAGATATCTGAGGAAGTCATGGAAGAAGATGTTCCAGCCCCAGTCAAGCCTTCAGATGACAGCAACCCTGGTCAACATCCAAACAACTACAAACTGACAACAAACCTTGAGACAGAAATGCCCAGGTAAGCACTCCAGGTTTCCTAATGCATAGAAATGGGAAAATATAATAAGTCTTTTATGTTAAGGCACTACATTTTGGTTAAGTTGTTAGCAAGCAATAGATAACATACCTCATAAAATCAGAATGAACTCAGAGATTTTAGAAACATGCAAACAAATGGTAAGCCTAAACTATAACCATAATAAGTAAAGGCAGTATGAAGGCAATAAAGGGTGATGATTAAAATTGCAAGTATGAAGTCAGATTTATTACACAAAATTCCCAACAGCATCCTTTTATCAGTGTAAGATCTAGAACAATTTACTTCATCATTGTGAAACTCAGATTCTTTTTAGAAAATGGGCTTAGTAATCGTAATAGTAATTAATAATAACAACAACAACAATATAATAATAATAATAATCAGGAGAAGGTGGAAAGGGAAAAATATAGATCATTTCTAGGACCTGGTGTATTTTAATTAATTAATTAATATATTTATTTATTTATTTTTGAGACTAGGTCTCATTATTTTTGCCTGTGGCACTGTAGGCTCTCGTTGCCTGGGGTACCACAAACTCAAGCAATCTCCAGCCTCAGCTTCCCAGGTAGCTGGGATTACAGGCGTGCACCACCATGCCCAGCTATTTTTTTTTGGAACTAGGTCTCACTACGGGCCCCAGGCAGGACTCGAACCGCAATCCCTAGCCCTGGACGCTTCATAGGCTAAAGCTTACAGGCACGAGCCACAGTGCCTGGCCTCCTGGTGTATTTTATGCATTTGATAAACAGTGGTTATTATAACTAGTGAAGTAAAAGAATTCAAAAACTGAATCAAAGTTGTTTGCCAAAACCCAACTACTTTCTGGAAGTAGATGTGCCCCTCTTCCCAAGTGACCCTTCTTAAGGAGACAGCTCTTAATAAGGGTCAGTAAAAAAAGGTTCACCCGATCTAGAGACTAAAAAGGCTGTCAGGTTTAATGAAGCCAATAATGGGGAAAAGCGGAATCTGTTCATCAACCACAATCGCCACTGTGGTGAGGTCTAGCTCTTCCAAAATCCTAGTCCCAAAGTGTTAATGGAAAGCACAGAGAAGAGTCAAACAAGATGCTATCTCACAGACCTGATAAGATTGCAATTTGCAGACAGCTGGGGCTTATCTCTGATGATGAACTAGGTGTCATGGCTGAGAGCAAAGCAAGAAACCAGCAGCCAGGAGACCTTGGAAAGCTGGCAACAGGGGATGTCAACACCCTCCAAGTGGCGTGCAGATTAAATGAGTTTTCCAGATAAGATCATGGTGTTAATGAGCAGCCATTAAAAACAGTCAAGCAAACAAATAACCTTGTGCATATATATGTATATATGTATATATATATATATATTATATGCACACAAATGCACAAACACATACACACATACACCAGAGAGAGAAAGAGACATACATAGTCTGACAACAGATGACCATTATCGTTAAAGACAAAGTCTCTTTCCAAATGAGTAATTTAATGGGGAAGGAATTACCTTAAAATGACATTTGCTTTTAAATATAAAGGTAAAATGTGTCATGACTGCTGTGAAGCAAGGTCCCCCATGTTAAGACCAAGGAGCCTCAAAGAGGTGTGATAGTAAAGAATAAGCAGGAAGATGGCAAAATGAGCAGGTTAACGCACTGTCCTCAGAGGGAACAGTCCAATGCAGTTAGTATGTCTGGTTTTGACCCCTCATCTCTGGGCCTGAGAGAAGAGCAGAGACATGCTCTAATCACGCTGGAGAAGATTTCAGCTGGAAAAACAACTCAGTCCTCAGAGAAGCACTGCAGCAATTTAGAAACTTCCAGAGAAACAGAGTAACTTTAGTGTCGACACAGATCATCTCCATGAATCATATTACAAATTTATGTCCAGTCTGGTGTCTAGTTCACACAAGAGCACAACTATCGTTTCAGGCTGCATGAAAGGATGGTGGTTTTGAAGCATGCATAGATTTAGAGTAATATCCTATCCCACTGACACCAAGGTTTCAACAATATTCAGCTGTGTCTCCACCACATTTCTCTGGTTGGCTTCTTGCCTGAATTCCTTGAATGTAAGTTCCCCTCATAAGAGACAAGTGAAGAGACAGGGCAGATAAGGTGAAGCCACTGGATTTCATGGAATCATTAACTAGCTCATTCATTTGCCTTTTGTCACCAACAATTATTTTAGGATCCCTAAAATAATCATGGACATTTGAGGAAGTCATTAGATGAAATGGCATCATGCAGAAATGGCTGCAGGAGGAGTGTTAAGTCCAAAGAAAAATAACTAATCAACAAAGTCATAGCTCTCATTCTGTTCCAAGTATATTGCTTTGACAAAGTCATTACTTTCTATGAACCTCAGTTCCTTATCTACAAAGTGCATCTCTGTCCTATATAACCTCTTAGATCCCTTCCATCTGAAAAACACTAGGAAACAAATGCTGTTCACCCTCATTTAACTATGTGTTTGTCAGCAAGTTCTAAAAGCTGTCCTAGCTATGGAAGCTTAGATGCTGAAAAAATGTCCCAAGAATCAAGAATCTAAGATTCTGAAAATGAAGTCAACAGTGAAAATGGTCAGGTTTGCATGGCAGTTTGAGTAGTTATTCTTCACTAGCAATGACAGCAGCAGTAGCAACAATGAACTAATACTAATTATAGCAATAAAGGTTGACATTTATCTGAGCACTTGTTAAGAACAGATGAACAAGCACTTTACATGTACTTAAGTCCTCATGATACAGAATTGAAAAAATATCACTATTTTACAGATGAGAAACATATGTAAAACACTAACATAAAGAAGTATGCCTAAAATTATCCAGTAAACAAGTGGCATAGCCAGATTCTAGACATCTGCTCTAGAACCCAGCAAACATTGCTGTCCAGAAACCAGCAAGCAAGGAGGACAACTAGGATCTACAATGTGTTTTAAGGGTATCGATGAAGATAAATATGCTGGAGAATCAGGATTATTCTGCACCCATGTTGCCATTATCACCAAACACAGGCTTCTGAGTGTTTAATAAATTATTGTTGAATGAGTGAGTGTTGTTACGACATCATACTTCACAGACACTCACTGAAGTGTAAAATGGTATTGGACAGAGACAAAGACAAAGATATAGTCTCTGCAGACCCCCATCTCTGAAACCAAGTCTCTCTTCCATGGACAGCTTGAAAAGCAAAACCTCATGGAATGATGGGGCCAACTGGAACACTTGTATTTGGGGAACTCAAATCCCAAGCTACTTGGTAAAGTTTGCCCTAATGAGACCAAGAAGCAAATGAGGATTCTCTCTAGGCATTTCCACCCACACTTCTGATTTCCATCACTAAATGCGATATATGTCACTCTCCTTTCATTGTGCCACATTCTTCTCCTAAGTCTCTCTTTTTAGGTAGTTCTTGAGCAGGGATGATAGTATCATGTGAGATAATAATGAAAGTACTTTGAAAGCTTTCAAATATGAAGTAAATGTGGAGAATGGCATTGTTACTGCTACTGATGCTTTGACTGCTGTTATTACTCCCACCACTGCCATGACCCTGGCCTATCGGTTTGAAAACCATCTTCTTCTCCTGGAGCATAAATGCCAAAGTGTGGTCACTGCCATTTCCCTGGGGAAACTATGCCTCTAATAGCATAAGGTAGGAAAGGGAAAGCGAAATCCATTCCTGCTTGCAAATAAAGCCTTATTGAATGCAGTCCTGTCCATTCATTGGCACAAGGTTTGTGGGGTTGTTTTTTTGCCCCCCCCCCGAGTTATTAGGATAGAATTGAGTTGTTGAAATAGATACTTTTTGGTCTGAAAATCTAAAAATATTTATGATCTGACCTTCACAGGAAAGATTGCCAAACTTCAGCCTAAGATTATCACAAGTGAATGAGTTTTACTTTATTTTTTGATAGTATGCCTAAAAAAGTGACTCATTCCACAAGAGATGTTCAGTGTAGCAGAAGAGAAAGAGGAAGAGGGAGGGAGAAGCTATTGCTGTTCTGCCACAACTCCAAAACTCTGGCCATGCCCACTGGCCTGTCCAGACTTCATTTTCTTTACAATGAAGCAACAGTAAGAGAAGATGTAAGATTAGAATCATTAGATAATATAGTAAGTCCCTTCTGACTCAAAGTCTTCCATGATCTTTGTCTCTTTCCATCAATACTATTAGATAAGAGAGCTGCTGTTTTGATCTGATGTCAGTTGAGAAAAAATTTCAAAGATTAGACCAAAATGAAGTGTAAAACTTTACAAATATACCACTCATATAAGGTATTTCCTCTTTTCCCCAATCTGAAGAATTAGGGTAGTACAGTAGGAGAGTATGGACTTTGGGAGTTAGGATCTCTGCATTGTCCCTTGAGAAGCGGTGTGTTCTTGAGAAAGTTTCTTCACCTCTCTGAGCCTTCATGCTAGGAATAATGCTATCTTTAAAAGACTATTTCTGGAGCATAGTCAATGTAATATATGCTAAGCAGATGGCATATGACAAGGGTTCAATAATGTTAACTGTTGTCATTGTCATTACAATCCTTAGGATGTAAGGTGTTGGACTGAAACATAAAAGAATCTCTGGAATGGAAAGAGATACTCATGGCAGACTGCCATTTGAAAGGCTAGATTGTCAAAAAAAAAAAAAGTATGTTTTCTTGCCTCCTTTCTATAAAAATTTCTGGAGAGACAGGGTTCAGAGCCAGAAATTCAGCAACTGAATGTTATTAACCCACTCATTCCAAGAATCCTAACCAGAGCTGGGTCTGTTTTGTTACTTTCCTCTTCACACTACATCTCAGTTTCCCTACACCAACCTCCAGCCTATATTTTTCTCTTACACAGACACACACAGTTATGTTCAAGTCTTTAAATGAGGAACTGCATAGTATACACACACACACACACACACACACACACAGATTTTCATCCCATATAGTCTTCTAGAAATCTGAACGATTTGTTCAAAACTTACCTTAGAGAATCAGGTGCTGTCACCTTCAAGGGATGCTGTGTAAGGGTTTGATTTGCAGCTAATAGAAAAATCTATTTCTTTCAGTTTCACTCTGTCACTCAGAGACTGTTGCTTTCCCTACAGGAGATTCCTTCTCTTTCTGCAATAACCACCAAGATGACAGATCTCAGATGGCAGTATGAGCTGCCCAGGTTGAGTAGTACCTATTAGATTTAAGACCACTGGTTCAGAATGGCCTTGAGTGTCCACAGCCCATCTTAATGAAGATGGGTAAGACAGCTGACGAGGAAATCAAATTTCAGCTTGTCCTACTTTCCATCTTAAAGTCTATCAAGCTCTCATCTTCACAATACAACAGCTGCTGGGGCAAACATTCCACCACTGTCAGTCACTGCAGATGATCTACACAATTGTCTTTGGCAAGTCAGCTTTGCCACTGGCTCCAACAGGTAGTGAGAGAACAAAAGAGTAGCTTTCTCTTCTTTCTCTAAGTAATAAAGTGCAGCAAAATTATATAGCATATTCAATGTAGTATAATAGAAATGAAAAGCCTCTGTGTTAGAAGTATCATACATATGAAAACAACTCTTGCAATTATGTCTGTACACATAGTAATAATATTTCTTCAGTTAGCAAAAAGGTAAGAGGAGATCTCCCAGGTAACATAGGGCAGGTATATGCCTCCATAATCAGTTAAGAACTGATATTGTTCTTAAAAATTCTTGCTCTGACAAAGTCAATGCTTCTCAAATCTTTGCATTTCTATTAGGGTCCAACTCAAGTATCAATTTGTAGTAGATTATTTGCAAATACAGCCAAAATTTCCCCCACCCCTGCAGGCCAGCTGATTTTGCAGTGTGATTTTGCTGCTACCTTGTCAAGAGGAAGAATCTCCCCTGACCCTGAGACTTGCTTTGATCAAAAGAATGAGGTGAATGTGATGTTATCTGACTTCCAAGATCTTGAAGGTTCTTGGCACTCTGTTCAACACTCTTTTACTATGTAGCCCTGAGACCACCATGTGAAGAAACCTATATTTGCCAAGTAGAAGGTCCTGTGGAACACAGATAGTCAATTCTTTGAAGATTTTCCAAACTAATAGCTATAAACAGCTGCTAGGGATGTCAGTGAGGCCACCTTCAAGATCATCAACCCTAGTCCATCCACCAACAGCTATAGTCACTCAAGGACTCCCATGTACATTATCAGAACAACTCAAAGGATTCAGTCTGAATGGTTGACTCAGAATCACATACTAACACTATGGTTGCTGAAAGTATAACCCCTACAGTAGTTTGTGAAGCAGCAATATAGTTAACTGGACTGCACTTCATCCATGTGTCTTCACTAAATACTGGTAGAGGTCACATTGCGTAATTAGAGAAAAAAGTTTAAATTCCTTTTCCAGCACTTGCTAACTCTTGACTTAATGTTTGAGCTTTAGGGACTTCCAGGATAAAATGCTGAAATTAAACTGTTGAAGGATCAAATGAAGAAACACATCGAAAGCATCAAACTTGAATGTCTGCATTTAGGAGATATTCTTTCTATACTTGTCATTCCCCACCTCATTCAAGTTATCTGAGTACATAAAAGTTGTGAGACCTTCAAGGGAAAGAAAATTATTTTTCTTTGTATCACCTTAGTACTGCAGTATCTTATGCATAGTTGATATTGAGTGCTCAAATATCCCCGCAATTATAACTTGGTTTCATACTGCCGTATTTGTTGGGATTCTAAAAGTGGTATAATGAACAGAATTATCTAGAAACAGATCATAGCAACCTGGGTTAAGTTCCTTGTACCTCTTAGATCCTCAGTTTAAACATCTTTTTTTTAAAAAAGAAAATCTAGTCTGGGTGTGGTGGCACGTGCCTATAATCCAAGCACTGGGAGGCAAGAGGACTCGAGGGATCGCTTTAGTTAGCCGGTTCGAGAATAAGCTGGGTAACATAGCAAGACCTGGTCTCGAAAAAGAAGCTGAGCGTTGTGGCAGACACCTGTAATCCCAGATACCTGGGAGGCTGAAACTGGGGTTTGCTTGAGTCCACGGGCTCGAGACTACCCTGGGCAACATAGTGATACCTAGTCTCCAAAAAGAAAAGAAAAACAGGAAAAAGAAAATCTTCTAAAGTCCTTAATTTTTTTTGCAGTCCTAAAATTCATCTCTTATAATAATGACTCTCGTTAGCATTTATCCAACACTTCTTTATGCGTCAGATTCTCTTCTAGGTTCTTTTTGCAGTTAGAAAAATTTAGTCACAACAACCTTGTAATATGGATTTTATTATTTCCATTTTACAACGGGAAATTTGTTTAGAACAGAAATCAGCAAATTTAGCTTGCCTGATTTGGTACATAATGTTTCACTGTAACACAACCTTACTTGTCCACTTTCATTTTGTCTGTGGCTGCTCTCCCACGACAATGACAAGTTTGAATAGTTATGGGGGAGGTTGAGAGCAGAGAGCCTGCAAAGCTAAAAGTCTGTATTATAAAGCCCCTCTCAGGAAAAGTTTGCTGATCTTCCATCTAGCGTAATCTGCTAAGAAAGTTATCGATTACACTTAGATTTATGAAGTTAGAAATCGTATGTTCTTTTCACTAGGCTGTGCTGTCTGTTTACTGTCTCGTTCAGTCATTTACTCATCACATCTGATCTTTCAAATGGCAGTTCACAGGCAAATATGTGTAAAGGAAAAATGTTCAAGACCTCTACAAGAGCAGCTAAGAACATACCAACTGTGGTGTGTGCTCACATATCTAGTTAAGAATACACAATCATCTGGACTCCTGCAGCTAGAGGCCATGGAGCTATACTCAACACTAATTGAAAAATAAGGAATGAAAAGATTTGCTTTCAACCTGTACTTGAATAACTGGAATTACATCTTTATTATCTGAAGTGGGAGAGAGTGACTTGTCAACCTCCACCTGTTCTGGCATCAGGAAGAAAAACCACAGAAATTAGCCTCTGGCTGGTCATCTCATTACAGACCAGCCATGGCCCATTTTTAGAAATTCTGATGGATGAAAAAATCAACCTGCTAATATAAATGCCTCTGAGGTTTGTTATGCATAATACAAAATCACCTGATGCTTTGGAAATAAAAGAATCAGGGAAATATGGAGCTTAAATAAAAGGAATGTGTTAAAAATGCACAGAAATGAAGCCAAGCATCCCTGAGCTGACAAGCTACATTGATTGAGGAAAGTAATTGAATTTACAAAAAGTGATAATTAAATGGCCATCTTTTCAGAAACAAGCCTCTCTACAAAGGGACGCAACGCGGCACATAGAAGAGAACTTTGAAAGTTGCAAAGCACTATATAAATTAGAAGGGTTATGTTTATTTTTATCTTAATCATTGTGTTTGATCCCTATCATTAGTAGTTTGAAATGGCTCTTTGTGCTACTCCTGGAGGGGTTGGCTTGCTACATATCACACCTGTGCAAATTCTGATCCCCATTTGGAAAGTTCTCCATCTCTCCAGCCTCAGTTCCACCATTGTATTTGGTTCCTCATTTCTTTTGCCTTTGATAATTGTGACAGTTCGCTAATTAGCCCTTCCTAATTCAGTCTCTTGTCATACCAACATACCCTACATGGTACAGCCAGTGTGTGTGCGTGTGTGTGTGTGTATAATATATATATTTAATGCTTGTGTTATCTGTTCATCAAATTTTGAATGATCACCTATTTAGGCAGAGAGCAAAAGCAGATATCTCTGAGCTTGATAGATAAATTAATAAGGCTATCCAGTGAAATAAGAAATTAGCAAAAAAACATGAAAAATAGTATAATATCTCAAATATTGCATAGGACATAAACTAAAATAAGTTGGTCATTTATTCAAATTTCAAATTTAGCTGGGTGACTCTGTATTTTTATTTACAAAATCTTATGACCTTACCTGACACCAAAGATTTATAATACATTTAGGGAAATAGGTATTTACCAAATAATGATACAACTACATGTAAAGCAGTGACATGAAATGTGTAGCAAGGTAGATTTCCAAAGGTTATGAGAACGTGTAGTTAGAGAATTTGAATGTGTCAAGGAAGTGGACTTCCTAGAGGAGGTGTTACATTAAGTGGAAACCACAGGACCAAATAGGTGTCAACAAGAGGAAGAGGAAAGGAAATAATTTAAATGAGATGAGAAAAGGAAAATTTGTAGAGAGAATAGGGGACCAGGAAGCTGTAACTGGAAAGGCAAATGACTTGATGGTTAAGGAAGTTAAAGATGTCAGTAATACCAATTCACATCACTATACTGAAAAAATCTGTCATATTTAAAGGAAGCCAGTGGGAAAATAGGTGCTTCATTCTTGGCTTCTGTGTGTGTGTGTGTGTGTGAGAGAGAGAGAGAGAGAGAGAGAGGGAGAACGAGAGCGAGAGAGAGAGAGAGACTAGGTCTTGCTATGTTGCCCGGGGTAGTCCTGATCCCACAGACACAAGCGATTCCCAACCTCAGCCTGCCAGGTAGCTGGGATTACAGGTAAGTGCCACCATGCCCGGCTGCTTTTTCAAGACCAGATCTCACTATGTTGCCAGGGGTAGTCTAGAACCTGCGAACTCAAGCAGTTCCAGGCCTCTTGCCTCCCAGCACTTGAACTGCCGGCATGCGCCATCACACCCAGCCTCATTCTTTTTAAGCCAGGAAGTTACAAGACCAAATCTACATTATGAAAAGATATGGCAATCCTCGGTAAGAATTAAGCATGAACTTCTCAGCTTAACCTCTTTCTTCTCTTTAAAATAGAGATAATGATAAAAGAATCACAGAGTTATTGAAAGGAAGCAATCGAATAATGCCCAGAATAGTGGTTTGTAAGCTATACATGCCAAAGGTGCCAACTATTACCATCATTAATTTTCAACTTCTTTCTTCAAAGAGCCCAATCTTCTCTGCCACCCCTTCTCCCAGTTTCTACATGCCAAACTCTTATTCTCCTGGGTAACTGATTCCTGACCATTCTAATTTTCCCTTCTGCTACCCTCTTTCCTCCATGCCTATAGAAACCATTCTTCAAAACATAATGTAAAGATGTAAAGTTTATCTCTCCTACCAGGAACTTTTTAGCGACCTAGTGGGTTATGACATTTTCCTCTTCTAAATTTTCATTATAGTTTTATAGTCTATATAGTTGTTATAGGACAGAGTATATAGATTAGTCTATCCAATGATATTTGTTATACTACTACATTCATGCATTAAAATGATTTTATGATCTTACCTCTTAACCCACTCACTGGATTCTTCTATGACTAGCATCAAGCAATTTTACAAAACGAGAATTATATTGGTTTTTCAACATAACTCATTTCATATCTTTAAAGAAGTCAAGACTATTAAGAAAACAACCACCATCAACAAATAACAGCAACTGGATGCTTAATAGCAGGACAGTAAACTTTTCTACCAAGGCATATGCCCCCTATAGGATCACTCTGTATTTAATGTTTGAGTATGTGCCACGCAGAACAGGGCAGAGTGTAGTAGCAAATTTAATATTTATTTCCTAATTTTATTTATTTGATGAGGCAAATACTATGTAGAAAATGACAGAAGGAATCGGAAAATCCACCATGCCAATGAGACATAAGGAATTCTGCAAAGCAAATCCTATGAGGGCAAGTGATAAGGTGAAAAGATGAGTAGAAATATTCACTTAAAATCTAAGAGAGGTTATAAATCAAGGAAACAATAGATTCTAAAGTCACAGAGCTTTAGAAGGGCTCAGCAATTATTCATGCTAAAATACACATGAGGGAGTCAACTTTAGGGAAGATTATATCAATTACCCTGCCTTTCATTCATGTAGCAAGTGTTTTTGGAAACATTTCTAGCTAGGCACGGTAAAAACAATGAGATACAACCAGGAACATTGTAAACTCGGCCCTTTCTCAAGCTTATATTCCAGCAGGTTGAAGGCAGCAATGAACCTGATGTGAATTCCCCCATGTGACATGGGGGTTTTCATGTCACAGTGAAAACAAGGTGCTGTGCTGGAGAGGGATTTGAGAAAGTGCCTTTTAGATTAGGTCATTAAGGGTGGACTTGAGAAGATGACACTGTAGTCTGATGGCATGGTAAGAAGGAATGGCTCTGCAGCAATCTTGTGAAAAAGGAAATGTCCCAGATTGAAGGAATTAATAACATAAGGGCCTTAGAGTGGAAACTGAATTGGCAATTCAATGTGAGCAAAGATCACATTAGGAATGAAGTCTGAGAGAAGCAGGGATCAGATCATGAAGGTGAGAGGGTAGATTTCGTTCGAATACAGACAGAGTGATGCGATCTGATGAAATTTCAGCCTATAGGTCAGGAGAGAGAGACTGGTACTCATGCAGTGGGTACAGCATGGAGAGATTATCAACTGAAGACTTAGAGAGGCCTGGTAGACAGGTTGCTACAATGATCCAGGTGAAGTTAAGGTTGCTGTGAGGCTGGGGAGGCCAGGTCTAACCATCGCTTTAAGGGATTTGAAACCACACTGTCCATATTTGAGTGCCAGGTCAGTGTTTCAATCATCCACTGCAGAACCTGGCTGAAGCCTGCAATGCTCCGCTCTCAGTACTCAATAATAACTCAGTGTGAAGTCCAGGGGTAGAGAATCAACCTTCTCTGCCCTGACCACTGTTTGGCAACATCCTTTTCTCTGCTTTTCTCCTATCCTTCATCCTACACTGACAAGCCCAGAAATTCTCCCTAAGGTCCTAAGTCACGCAAAGTGGTGCAGTGGACAGAAGTTTCTGCTCTGTCACTTAATATTTGGATGACTTTGGTCAAGTCATTTATGCTTCCTTAGTTTTGGTTGCATCAGCTTAAAAAATGGGACGAATAGCAATCAGACTACTTGTCCTTGTCCTGCAGAGAACTGTGTTAAGGATTAAAAAAGGTCATGGATTTTTCCTGTAACACCACAAAACATTCTACAAATACGAAGTCATTTTAGAGGTTTAGACCAAAACGATGTCAAACACAGTGGGCAACTGACCAAAATCTTGAATACTGACTTCAGCTGTAGTAGCTGCTACTGAAAAAATTGAAATCATTTTACCCTTCCCTACATAATGCATAATTACCCGGGTGACACACTACATATTTACCGCATCCTGGCCTTAAAATATTCATTGAGCACATAATGTGGACAAGAAAATGTGCTAGTCAGCTAGAGGAATGAAAGAGCAAACAGCCATAGCAAAACATATTGTCTGGTCCCTCAGTGTCACCATCCTAGGCAGAAGCATGATCTTTGGTAACTTCCTTTTTGGACAGATTGTACACTTTTCAAGACAAACTGTCTTCAGTCAAGAGCTCCTTGGGTAGTTAATGGTGTCTTGTGATGATCCTTAAAACTCTCCTCTCATTTTACTCTTGATTAAAAAGAAAGAAAGTGCGGGATCTAAGCCCTTGACTGATTTACACTTCAATTTAATTTCTCCCTTTCTCTTTCCTCTTTCCTTTCACTGGATGAAACCTTCCATGCAATTAAGCTCAAAAGCTCTCATCAAACGGTTTGATTGAACTGCGGCACACATTTCCCTTACAGGCTGCTGGGTTAGAGAGAAAGTAGGGGACCCCGGGAGGGAGTGGCATGCTGGAAGTGGAGGCTGTGCTCTGTGATGACCAGGAAGGGAAGGGGTGTGAGCACTTGAGTATCCAGGCTGCAGGCTGCCATACTCCTGCTCTGCCACTTTCTCAGTCCTGCCAGAGACCACACTCTACCACCCTGGTCTCCACAATGAAGCAGGAGGCCATTGGGAAGCCTGAACCCCAATTCTGCTGCAGCAGAAAGAAGACTCACCAGGGGATCCAGACATTTGTGTTTAGTCTTAACTTTCTCCCAGCTTGAAAGTGTGATTGGAGAACAATGATCACCGCACCTTAACCTTGAGTCTCTTTATAGGCCAAAGTAATTTGATTTAAAATAGTTCTTACAGGACCTCTTCCAAGTGCAGCTTTGCACAATTTATAATTGCAAGGACATGGAAGCAACCTAAATGCCCCAAAACAGATGACTGGATGAAAAAAATGTGGTACATATACACAATAGAATATTACTCATCAATTAAAAATGACAAATTTGAAGATTTTATAACAACATGGATGTACTTAGAAGGAATCATATTAGCAGAAATAAGTCAAGAAGAAAATGACAGAAACCAAATGACTTCACTAACATAAGGGATACAGTGAAAAAATAAACAAAAGACTTGGGGAAAAGTTAAAACAAGCTAAGCACCAAACTGAAGAGCACAACTTTGAGCAGGAGGGAAAGGGGGGGAGT
>PVHY01014143.1:0-39262 GCA_004024945.1 Uropsilus gracilis
CCTCCCCTTGGAATGTTAAAGTAGCTTGTTTAACAATATAAAAATGTGGCCCGAAAACCTAGAAAAAAGCAGCAGATTCCTCGCTCACTAAATTCGTGTCTGTGACCATCATTCGCCTGCCTGAGTTTTTCCTGTCTGCCTGAAGCCCACACTCAGCGGTCTTTCTTGCACAGCCGGTCCGTAGCAGTTTATGTTCTGCAGGGAAGAGATGAAAATAAGCTAATATTGAAAATTTCAGAATCTGATATTTCTATGAAAAAAAGAGAAGAATGGTAAGTGATGAATAACTGGATGATAAAGAGACTCAGGGCATGGATATACCCTATTTTGTATTTAGGAATTAAGGAGCTGAGCTTAAAAAGAATAAGTTGAGATGAAAAAGCAGGCAGTATAGAATAAAAAAAACAATTTTCTTTCTACTGTTCTATATTCCTCAATATAATATCCCTGCAAACAGGGGGAAAAAGAGGGGGGGAAAAGTTTGGTAGTGTATATAGTAGCTGAACATGTAGAGATAATCAGTAAAACGGAATAACTCAAGTAAATGGCCTGAGCTACCCCCTAAAATAACATATTAATTAATCTAGCAACAATGAATGTTCAGGAGGTTGGATATAGGAACCTAGCAGAAAATACACAGTAAGCAGAATATGATTATTATGAAATTTTAACTGTTTGGTCTCCTTATAAGCATTAAAGATATTTGATTAACTCACCTCACCCCTTATAGGGAAGGACACTTCCCTATAAATAGAGGTGTTTTTCTTTTTAAATTCATGCAACATTCTCCTACAAAGGAATGATCTCAATCTGATAGGGGACAATCCCCCTCCCCCCCCCCCCCCCCCCCCCCCCCCCCCCCCCCCCCCCCCCGTCATTGTCTCCTGTTTAAGATTGCAGATTTCAAGGAAGATATGCTAAAATGTGAAAATGGGCTTAATTAGAATTTTCTTTCAGAAAGATACAAGGGGGAGGAAAAAAAACAGGTGTTTTTCTTTGTAATGTAATAATTCAGGAGCTGTTTCTGGAAGGCAGGAAAACAGAAAGAATATATAAAAAGATTTGAAACAAAGAGAGGGAGGAAAATGGGAATTCAGATTCAGATTCTGGTTTGGTTTCTGCCATTTTGTGGAATGAAAATGTGAACCATGTGAGCTTGGCCATGTGGCCAAGGCCTGGGACCTGCAGCCTTTGGCTGACCTAGGCTAGCAGGATGTGTGCTAAAATAAAGGCAGTTAAGAAATTTGGAGATTTGAACTCTGGGTTGGAGTTTGTTTTGCTGAGTTTAACTTGTGTCTGCGAGAGGCTGTGTGAAAGTCAGGCCTGAAAAGAAAGTGAACTTTGCTGGGTCCGGTACCATGAAGTTTCTTCTACTACCTGGAGGACAAGGAAAAGACGGCAAGGAGGAGCTGGAACATGCCAAAGGAGCATGCCAAAGGAGTACACCAAAGGAAGATGTCTTCCAGCATTTGAAGATGAACTCTGACTGGACATTGGTGAGATGATCAGGACTGATAGACTGAGGATTTTTAGGCAATCTGGGAAAGGACTTTGGACAGTGCTGAGAAAGGTTTTGGACAATGTTAAAGTAATCGGAGTTTTACTTACATGCTTCTTTTGTGGTAATTAGGAAATCACATTGTTAGAAATAAAATAGTCTGCACTGATAGTCTTGCTTTGACTTGGTATTTTGGTTGAGAAGGCTGGCGATGGTGGAAAGAACACATGAAGTCTAAAAGGGTAAATTGAGGCAAACTAGTTTAAAGCTTAAATTGTGTTTCTAAGTTTTTCTTTTAGGTCTGAAAGAGGGGAAGAAAGCTGAGAGAAGCTAGTAGCTGAATTTTGCATACCAATGGTGAAGGTGAACAGTTAAAGTGCTAACAAACAGTTTGTAGCCTGCTTTACAGGGAGAGGAGAAGGCATAGGTGTGTCTAGTTCAAGTTAAAGGCAAATGCTATTTGGACTCCTAGTAGCCTGCTTTGTAGAGAGAAGCAGGCAGATGTGTTAAAGTCAAAGTCAAAAAGTCTTATTCTCTTTTTACCCTGTTTCAAATCCAGCTTTTCAGAGTCCTCTTAAATCTACTGTTTCCCCCCAAATAATCCCAATAAGTCATATTTTTGAATGGTGAAATTTTGTTCTTATAACAGTGGTCAAAGAGTGACTGTCAACATCATGGGATGTTAATGACCATAATAAAATGAACGAATTTTATTCTGAGTGAGATGGGAGCTACCAGAAATTTATGAGTAGAGAAATGATACAATTCCCTTTTGTTTTAACATTATTAGTTACCTGTGTTGAAATTAAGATGTAGAAACAGAGATAAAGCAAAACAACAACAACAGATAAAAAACAAACATGGTAAACTCCCTTCTAGATATTTTTCATACAGGGAAGTGTTTCTTCTACAGAAATTGAAGCCAGGGCCCCAATATGGACAGTATTAAATTTTAGGCACTGATGCCTTGCCATTAGCTGTGTCTGAAAAACACAGAGGTAAAAGAGGCAGAAACAGGAAGATTACTTTTACTTTGTTGCAAATCCCTGATGAGGAAGAGAAAATCTATCATCTAGAGGATGTATAGAGGGAAATTGGAGCCTTGGGCTTTTAGAAAAAAAAAGAGAGAGACAGATTAAAAACAAAGAAGAGATAAGAGAGACTTTGGGGGGGAAGACAAGAGAAGGGAGGTGCGTAAAGAGTAGCCTGAATGAGTAGGCTGCGCAGAAGCCCCCTGGAGGAGTGTCCTGGTGGTGGCAAGGAGCCATGGTGACCAGTGGAAAAGTGACTAGTGTGGAGAATGTAGCACCGCAGCAAGGTGGCATAGTGAACTAGTATTTGCAGATGGCTAGAGATTTGAAAAGCTGATTTGGGATGAGCATTTTGTTGAAGTGGTTTGAAGAGCCTTGGAAAAGTGGAGCATCTCAGAAAACTGGAGAGAGAAGAAACAAAGAGAAGATGCCGGAAAAAGACTGAAATTTGCAGGTTGCCTGCCTCGGTTTGAAGGGGCAAAGGGATACCATCATGATCATGTGTCTTTGTGACCTTTGTGACTAAAAATGGTGACTGGAATAAGATAACTGGCTACTTGTGACTTCAAAGACATTTTGTTTTCCTGGATGAATTTTCTTGTTAATTAACCCCATTGTTAAACTGCATTTGAGTGGCAACTGCTGCACTTGGGTTGTACAAACCTAAGAGAACCTGGGTAGCAGAAGCAGCATTTTAAATATGACTGGTTGAATGGAGGCTTCTGTGCCCATTTTGACTTGATTTCAAAATAAGGTGATGTAAAACTCCATATGTGATTAACAATGATTTCAGTTAGAGAATAATTTGTTCCCCACTATGAATTGCTCAAATTATTTGAAATACAATTTTGATAAAATATATTAATCTAGCATAAAGATTACATTTCACTGTATAGTGGTGACATTCAAGAGAGTGGGAGGGAAAGTACATGTTTATTACTCATAAAATTCATATGCATATCAGAGTTGGAACTACCATGATTGATAAAGAATGATGTTAGATTAAGTACCATGTATTGCAGGTATAGAAAATAGAATCATGAATTAACTGGTACCATAATAAAATATACATCCTGAGCTAATTACCCCTGACCTTTTATTGGAGAAAGAAATAAGCTTCTGAATCTTTTAATCATAGTTATTCTAACCATAGTTGAATGTAAATCCTAAAATTTAGCAAACAAAATAAAACATCTGAACCCTAGAGACAAAATTTCCTGGTACTCATGAGTTAGGTACATGGAATTATTTTTACTAATATTTTGGTCAAACATTTTGTGAGAAAGCCTAATAACAAACGAGCATTCAGAACTACAAAAAGACATTTTGAAAAGGAGAATTTCCTTTGCTAATAATCTATGAGCAATTTCTATTGGAACAAAATTCCAGTTGAAAGCAAAGTTCCAAGTAAGAGATCAAAAAAAGATGTAGCATCCCCCAACTACTTAATTATAACCAGGAGTTAATGCTGAGGTTTTCTTCTGCGGGACACTAGAACAGAGGAAAATGTACAACTTTACAATAATTAGCATAAAATTATAAATAACCAGTACATGTTTTAAGCATAAGGTCACCAATTCCAGCTTATTTTTAAACATTCAAATCAACTGAATGACTGATTTCCATGGAAACATAACAGAGAAGAAATCAGAAAACACTAGCTTATTTCACTTCATTTTGACTAATTACCTAATTTTTTGTGATTTAAATAAAAGGTTTAGTGAGCTGGTACTTAATTTCATTGCTGTCACAAAACATATGGTCTTTAAAAGCAAGCAAAGTGTTTCTAAAAACTACAAATGATCAAATTTTCTCAAAGATAATACCATAATATTTCTGAACAGAATTTTTACATTTTTAATTATAAATAATATGTACATTTGCTAACCAAAATTTGGAAAATGCAAGATATTATCATACCAGCTTCAGAAAATATTTGGACAAATAATATATACACAATTACTTGTATCTTCGTAGTGTAGGGAAAAGTCATTTATTCAAGAGTAGGGTTCATGGGCCTGGTGAACAAAAGGACAGGACCAAGGTTTGCTAAGTAAGGATAATGGTGTAGGGGAATTTTATGGGGTCAAGCAAAGAGGGATGATCAGAACTTACATGATTTCTTTTGATAACTTCTGAATTGGTTGTGAAGAGTTCTTGAACTAGAAAGCTATGGTGCAGCATGTATTGTAACAGTCAGCAGGTGGTTTTACTATTTTCTTTCTATCCAGTGACAAAAATTTTAGCTAGCAACTAAAGGACATCCAGGAATCCCAAACTTTTAAGGGATGCAGACTCTAAAGGAATTCTAGTGACTCATACACAAAAAGACAGAGAGAGAGAAAAAAAAAAAACCTCTTAACAAAATAGTGTGCATGGAGAGAGAAGAAAGGATATTCACAATAATAGTTTCTTTAAAAAAATCCTTAAATTACCCATTTCATTATGGGCAAATTGCTACTGAGGTCCAAAAGTTTGTCACATGTCCAAGTCACCATCCCTCTAGTGCAGAACCATAAAAAAGGGGTCAGTCAGATTTGGCACAGAAGGAGAGTTGCAAAAATACACATTTGGATAGCTGCTGCCTAGTCTATAAATTTACATTTGGAAATTGGAAATTTGTAGAGTTAGAAGTGTTATTTTGATCTTAGTAATTAGTAACCAGGGTTCATACAAAATACTGGAATTATTTGTTGAAATAGTTGTCATTGCTTAGTATGGTCAAATCTGAACCACAGCAAAACTTTTTTCCAGCATAATAAAAAAAATTTTGGAAAAACAATTTGTTCCTAAATTGCCAAAGAAAGAAGCTCATTGACCTATACAACTTTAATATAGAAGAACATGATAAGACTTACACCTGTAATGTTATTGAACTTCAAGGGAAAAAAGAAAAGAAAACCTACAAAGTTTCAAGCAGAAGAGCAGGCTGCACACAAAGAAAATAAATAAGGAATTATTTTACAGTTCTTACCATTAACTCAGCACAAGAATTCAAAAGCCAATAAATCAATGTTTACAGGCAAATGTGGGGGAAAAGATATAAGC
The DNA here is from genome assembly GCA_004024945.1 of Uropsilus gracilis. Taxonomy (NCBI): domain Eukaryota; kingdom Metazoa; phylum Chordata; class Mammalia; order Eulipotyphla; family Talpidae; genus Uropsilus; species Uropsilus gracilis. The sequence continues at coordinate 5,578 of PVHY01014143.1, forward strand.
TGGTGCTTTTTTACTTGATTAAATCTATTTTTATATATTTGCAAAAATAAATTGAAAGTTACCCTTTTAATTATTTAACAATGTAGTTATATATATGGAAGACAAATTTATTTGAAGACTTTTGTTTCCCCAAGTGAAAGACAAATTGTTTAACTCACAATGGTGGAAGCCATTTTAATAAAACTCTGAAAATTATATAAAAATTGAGTAAACCTTGTATGGGATGAGTTCCCTTGGCATAAAAAGAGGTACATGCCTAGGAACAGAAGTGGAAGTCATCTTCCCCACCCCCACTTCCATGCCACCTAACATCTCATTTGACTTGAACTATAATACCCACTAGCAATGAAACATTTCCTGAGCAGAGGGGCTGGGAATAGGAGGCAGAACGAAGCTTCCAGGTTGACCTTTAAAATACTAAACACAGGTGGTTCTCATTCTCTTGCTTTTGGGGCTTCAAACTGTCACTTCAATATGTCTGGAAAGACAGATGGCATCTAGCTATGTGCTATGCTATGCTGACTTCTCTCTCTCATTCACTCTCTCTCTCTCTTGCCCCTCCCCAAATGCTCCTTCTCAATCTCAGGTTAAGAGATCTCTGTTTGTTTGTGTCTGTGCATTTACTTTTGGGCCTTGTCCAAGTTCTTAAATACATCAGTCAGGACTTTTTATAAATGTAGTGAGGACACTTATAAAATGGGACCACAAATGGGTTCCGCCATCTACTGCAATCAAGGCAAAACATACTCTAATGCATAGGACATTCAATGGAAAGGAATTTGAATATAGCCAGTGTGCAATAAAGTGAAGAAAATAATATAGTTAAAACGATTTCCAGTTAAACATGCAAAATAATCCACCTTCGTGTGGGCAAATGACCAGCCAAAGAGAGTTGGCTCAAAGCAGGACTGCTGAACCTCAAAAGTTTGCTAACCAGTCCAAGGAACCTTCTTGTGCAGAATCACAGGAAAGGGGGCAAAAAGGGCCAGACAAGTCTGAAGGAAAAGAGCAAAATCAAGATAAAGGCTGCCATTATTAGCTTCCCCATTGGTCTCTCACGACTGTTTTGAGTGTTTTCTTCTATGAACCCTAGTGCAAGTCCAAGGTCAAAAACCATGCATTGTTTCTTTAGTTGCTTCTTTGTTACACCTGCCTCCTCCCAGTATTCCTCTTGCTCCCCTTTCCTTCTTCTGCCTGTCTTCTCTCACTTCTCTCTGCTTTTTCCACCCTTCCTTAGGGTGGGACAAGAAACCTGGAACCCCCTTTTCCCTGTTACAGACTCACAGACTGGGACACCCTCATTTTACTTCCATGTTGTGCACTAATATATATAAATATTGCTAAAAATGGATTTCATCTTTATATAGAATTATCAATGTTTTTTGCATCATATATAAATGAGAAAAATAAAATAAGCCAGTTCTGAAAAACTTAAAGCACAGTGAACTAACAAGAATTAGGTAAAATATGTGTATTCTTTCAGCTTTGGTCTCCAGTTTCAAATTATTTTTTGAGACTAGGTCTCGCTATTTTTGGCTGTGGAACCGCAGGCTCTCTTTGCCAGGGGTACCACAGACTCAAGCAATCCCCAGCCTCAGCTTCCCAGGTATCTGGGATTACAGGCACATGCCACCACACCCAGCTATTTTTTTTTTTTTTTTTTGGAACTAGGTCTTGCTATGGGCCCCAGGTGGGGCTTGAACTGCGATCCCTAACCCTGGCCGCTTCATAGGCTGAAGCTTACAGCCATGAGCCACCGTGCCCAGCCTCAAGTTTCAAAATTTTAACTGGAATATCTGATTGACTGATACATATCCTATCAATCTCTGTACTTCTCGTCTTTCCCACCCAACATTTATTCAGCTTTAATTAATTTATCTCATGATGTGAGTGTAAAGGATTGTTAAATAAAGGAAATAACAGACTTTAGATGAAGTTATTTCTCCAAACCCCACCAAGTCTCAATCTTTAACTTAATTGCAGTTGCAGACTCTTCTAAAAGTGAAATTTGAAAAATTCTAGAAATTTCTAGTTAGCACTAGTAAAGTAATATGCAGACTCCCTATCTTCTCCTGAAGGAAGGTGGCTTTACTTGATAACATGACTTTTCTTTTTGCTTACAAACTTGCTTCATAGTTTTTCTGAATATAAAAGCTTTCCATTTTGCACAATCCTTCGCAGATCCTCATGCACAAGTTAGATGAGAGTTTTTTCATTCATGAATGTTTTAATCATGTTGATTAGAACTCTAAATATATTCTGATGAAATTTTTAGCAGTGTAGAACATGATTTTATACATGTTTATTGCAAAATAATTATCACAATAAGGTTAGTTAACACATCACATACATCACTTGACATAATCACCTTTCTCCCCGCTGAGGTAAAAATATTTAAAATCTACTCTTTTAGTAACTTTCAAGTATATAATGCAATATTGTTAAGCATAATGTTCAATTTCTAATCCTGATACCTGCTGCACAAAAATGGAGCAGCAATCCAATAATACACAATAGTAAATTAAGATATTTAAATCTAAATGAGATAATGGAAAATCTTGTATTAAAATCATTCAAGGACCTCTAATTGAAAGGAGTAAAACTCTAACACATAACCAGAGATATCTTCTCACACCGCTCCACCAACCTCAAATCACTCTGCTGTCTTTTGCTCAAGAAGCTCTACTTGCATTGGTGGGGGACATTTTCTATATCAAGTTTCTTAAATTAGAGATCCCTTGAGTTTGAACTTTTTTCTTTAGACCCTGTTTGACTGATTTCTTCTCATGTGTTCATTCTCAGCTAGAAATTTACCTGTTCAGAGAAGTTTTACCTGATTACAAAATCTAAAACATTTTGCCAGTGTTTCATTTTATGGAAGCATCCTGTTTAAGCACAACCCTAATATCTGTAATATTTTAATTTATCTTATAAAGTTATGCTGACTATATTAAATTTAGAAGAGGATTCTAGTTTAAATTGTAAATGCTCATAGATAGAAGGAAGTCACATATTTAGCTTTAAAATTCATTATATCACTCAATATAGAGAATGATTCAAAGAGAAATAATAAACCAGACAGAGAGATGTATAAATAATAAATGTTGCTTAAGGTGATGAATGTTATGTTAAAAGCAAATGAATATTACTATGAAGATATTGAAAGGCTTTCATTTAAGTGACTTACTGATCTCTACATTTACAATGTTTTGGCAGGAGTATCATTTCTACATTCATCTTGTTGCTTCATCTCACTGAAAGCTTTTACTTTGAAATCACATTTGGAATTATAAACCATTGCATAATATTTCTAAACATTGTCTTCATCTCAAATACAAAAATCTTATTTATCATCATACTCTAACTATTTTCTTCATTTAAGACAAGTATTGTGAAATACATATAAATTGTGAAAAATAAAAGTCAAGTTGACCTTTAAGTAAATTTAATAAATATTCCTTATAAATGAGATGGTCTCTAAAATAATCTTAATGGCACCAAGCTATTTTTATAGTTAATATTGCTGAGAAGAACTGGATTTAGAATTTTTAGAAATAAAATTAGATTAACACAAAACTAAGATATATTTATCACTTATGAGATTGTAAATGCTATGCTTTTTATTAAAATAGTTGATCTTTTTTGTTTTAATATGTTCCAAAGCATAAACTTTGGAATAAACTGCTAACATTACTTAAATATACAGATTACCTAGATTTAGAGATATCTGCTGAAACAACCATTTCGTTGGGGATAACTATCTAAAGAAATGGCAAATATTTAGAGTTGGGTTTTGTCATTTGCAATCATATTTCTTATTATGTGACAATGTTCTCTATGTTTTTAGTAATATAATCAGCTTTTAAAAATATTAAGCAACTGCATGTACTTGAGTGCTTTCTAGACTCATGGGGATATCAGTACATAAAGCAGAAAAGAATCTTTGAATTCATGCAATTTATATTTTAGAGAGGAATAGAGATAATGAACAGTAAACATAATAAGTATTATAAAATATACTAAAGGTTTAAAGTGTTATTGAAGAATAGGAAAAATCAGGATAGCAATGTAGATCATGTGCCTAGGGTAGAAAATGGCTGAAATTTATTAAAATGGTTAAGAGAGATCCAACTGAAGAGTGACATTTGAGTAAAGCCTTGTAAGAGATGACAAAAGAAATATGCATATGTGCAAAGAAAGAGAAAACAATTACCTCTCAGGCAGAGCGAATAACTATTAATAATGTCAGTGAAGTGCCCACCATATTTGGGAAAGAACAGAGTTCAGAGTGAGCTCTAAGGAAAGAGTAGCAGGAGTTAAGAGTGCAAGGTATTGTAGCTCAACCTTCCATATTATGTTCAGATAGACTTTGCAAAACTGTCAAAAGCGGGTCTTTTCCAATATTGTGATAGTGTAATTACAGGAAAGGGAAGGTTCCAGGTTTCCTGTTTCATGCTAAGAAATGGAGATGAGAACAGTGGTAAAGCTAGAAAAGATCGGGAAAATGATCAAGAGAAATGAAGAAGTGGAGAGAGTTGGAGAAATAAGTGACACATGGGGTAGAAAGACATCTGAAGAATCCATGCTTGCTTCTTGGTCTTGGACTTGAACCTGGGGTTCTTGCACAAGAACCTGGGGAACATAAAAGGAGATACTCAAAACATAGATGGGTGAGAAACTTGTGTGGAGGCTGACAATGGCAACCCTGATCTTTATTTTGATGTTACTCCTTTCCTTCCAGACTTGTCTGGACCCTTTTGCCCCTTCCCATGAGTCCCCAGTAGACGGTGCTTTAGATTTGTGGCAAGCTTTTGTGTCTCAGCACCCTGCTTTAGGCAAACCCACTTTGGCAGGCTTTTACCTATCAGGAGACAGGTAAATTTGGGTTCTTGTTCGGGAATCTATGTTCTTTTTTTTTTTCTTCTCTCTATCACACACTAATTACTTACAATAGTTGTATTGCAGTTTTTTTTCTATGTGAGGTCTTATGAACTAGAGTATGTTTTGACTTGGTGAGGGAGATAGTAGAGTCTATTTAGATCAGGCAGGTTTGTGGATTCAGGATTACCCCTCATCCTGTTGTCTAACAGTGTGTGAAACTAAGGTCAATAAGCATAAACTTTGGAAGAAACTGCTAACATTATCTAAAGGATACAGATTACCTGGATTTAGAGATATCTGCTAAAACAACCATTTCTTTGGGGATAACTATCTAATGAAATGGCAAATATTTAGAGTCAGGGTTTTGTCATTTGCAATCATATTTCTTATTATGTGACAATATTCTCTTCTTGATGAGCCTAACTCCTTAGCACAGTACATAAACCCACAGTTTGATTCATTTACTTTAACACTCAGAGCTATATAAATTCTTCATGTTTATAACTACTATTTTTTCTCTTAATTCATCTGATGTTAATCTGTTTATTTTTATCATCAAGAAACCAAAGGTCTAGGGGAGTGTTCTTCCTGTGCCCCAGAATTATTTTTTGTCTCTCTGCATTCTCCATCTATCCATCAACCTATCTACACACATATGCACACCCATTCACACAATACATCACAAAAGAATCTTCTTAAAATATCACTTTTGTCCTTGATGCTGAATCCTTATGCCTCATACCTTAAGTCTTTACTCCAGTGGTAAAATAAGAATAAAAAAACAAGGTGCTAAGTGAAGAAAACTTTAACATCAAAGAGATTTGCATTCAAGCCATGACTTCACCACCAAGAAAAATGTCCTCACACAGGTATTTACTCTTTTTAAGCCTTAATTTCATTATATATAAAAATTGAAAAGTTATAGTAATGCTATTTGATTTTGTTTTGAGAATTAAATTAGATGTCACTGAGCACAAAGAAATCACATAATGTTTAACTGATATTAAACACTCATATTTTAACTATTTTAATGCTGTTACTATAAATAATGCTATTCTGACATCATAATTGCTTATGGCTTTCCCCTTATCCCAGTGTTGTCCTATACAGGCCATCTGCTATGATAACCTGGAATAGATATCAATTCTACAATATGTATCTACATCTTTTGATTTTACCTTAATTATACTTATCTTTATGCTTTACTAGATCTACCATGGTATTCATTTTTGTCAATTTTTTTCACCTTAAAAATGGTGTAGTACTTGATATCTATAGTATTCATTTAGCATTGGACAATTGCAAACATCTTTTGTTAGTTTTATTTCATAGTTTATAGCCTGCTTTCCACAACTGTTTTCCAGCTTCTTGATAAAGAAAGGATTAATAATAATTACAAAATGCCTCATACAAAATAGACACTTCATCAGTGTTGTTGATTTAATGTTCGAGGAAAAAAATACGTCCCTTTTATTACAAATGGTAGTAGACTTTGCAACTATTGTTAGGGTCACTCTGTTAATAAAAGAACTATTGGCAGGTTGCTTAAATTATGGCTATGTTTTTCATATATACTGCAAAATGAAGTATTACATTTTGTGCAGTACTTCTGTATCTGACTTGGAGAGAGAGGTGGTAAAGCTGTTGGGGGTGATATGAAACTTTTAAAAACCTGCTGGAAAATTGCAGAAAACAAAGTGGGAACCAGGAATGGCATGGCAGGAACATAGGTCTAGTTGCCAGAACTACTGTAAAGTAATAAAAGTCTTTCACCAACCTCATTTAGATCACTAACACCTGCCCCAGCTGCCTAGGAAGCTCTAAGTTAACTGTTGGCATGCCCGAAATGCAGCTGCTGCTGTGATTACATTATTTACGGAAGTAAATAATGTTTTCCAATGTATGTCAAATCCCAAAGAAATCCCTATACTAATAGTTTAAATTAAAATACTGGCCAGAAGGTCATATGTTTTTCTTCCATGCACCTATTTACCATTCATCTGGCTCTGTAGAAAGAGAATATAAATACTAGTGCCAGGACTGATTAAACTTGGTCTTAGATTTGGAATGAAAAAGAGAGGACTGCAATCTTTGACAAAAGTAAGGTATAAAGTTTTGAATGTATAAAATAGTATTAGAATATTCTCAGATGCTTGGTTTATTAAAATATTCAGGATGCTAAAACAACAAAATTTATTCAAACACATTTGAAAACCTAGTTGACTAGGTTTTCTATTAGACAGTTGTTGGATTGGGTAGCAGCCCATTTAGCAAGTGAAAAGATACTGCAAAGGTGTTGCATAAAATTAAAGGTTTTTTTATAGGCAGAAAGATAGTGGAACAGTTACTAGGGGAAAAAAAGATTATTTCAGGCAAAGTCACCTTTCCTTAAGGGAAGGCAGGCGTCTTATAAATATTACTTCAGTATTTCTGCCCAGGAAATTCCAGAAGAATGGTAAAGAGTATCACATTTGAGAAAGACTAGAACTGCAGTCAAATTAAGTAGGACTTCTTGTTTCTTTTTATAACAACTTTAAGAGATTTCATTTTTTGGCATAGTAACAGAGATCTGAAGAGGTGAGAACTATCCCTCTAGCTCACATACAGTGTTGTAAAACAATATTTCCTAAGTTAAAAAATATTTAAAATATTTATTTAAATGATAGTTAAACATTTAACAAATATTCAGAACTGCTATTTAATAAAAATTACAGCTCTGAAATTAGTTATTCGTGAATGATTGTATGAAAGGTTACTTATTTCTTGCCTATGTATTTTTTGAGGTAATACTGGTTTATATGATTTGGAGGTGGTATAGGATCATACCCTCAGGTGTTTATCACATCGCATGCATTACCAAGGAACCCACAGTCTTCCATCATAATGTACTGAACCTCTTCTTCAATTTGTTCTCTTCTTTCCTCCCTTGAAGACAAGTCTACAAGTGTATTTACAGGGTTTGTTATTGGTTTTGATTTATCTGATGTTTTATTTCTCTACATTCCATATATACATGACACCAGTCAATTTTGTTTTCTTCTTTCTATTTCACTTATCGTAATTTCCTCTAGTTCTTTCTATGTTGTAACAAAAGCCAAGAACTTATCATTTCTTATATAGTTGAATAGAATGCCAGTGTGTATATTAGACCACAACTTCCTAATTTCCACATCTGTCTTTAAGCACTAGGTTACTGCATCAGGCTACTGTAAATAGTGCTTTAGTATACAAAGGAGTGTTTATATCTGTTTGAATTAGTGTCAGTTACATTCATTCAAAAATGTTAAATTTTAATATTTTAATTTCAAGATTTCTGATAAATAAAATTATATATTATGTGTACTTAATGATTCTCAAAGTTGTATAATTTACAATGTTTTTTAAGTGACTTATAGTTTTTAAAAAATAATATGATAATTAGTTTTATTTTTAAGTGGAGGCCTGATTTCTCTAATACACCATTATCATGTAACCAATTAAAAAGGAATATAAGTATTTGGTATTTATCTTAAATATATTATGAATTAATGATATAGGAAGTCATTTAGAAAGCAAAAATAATCACAGCATGGAAACACTGAAGTGTTTAATTTGTTTTTACCTCATCAAAAATTGGCAAAGTATTGAATGACTCATCAAGGATATGTTAAAGGTGTACCCTCACTTTTCAATTGCATTTTAAACACTGATTCTGCCTTAATGAGTGATGTTCAAGTGTGGATGAAAAGTTTTCCATAGCTTTTGGTTTCTTCTTGGGATGGTTAAATAATTAGGCAGGTTGGCAGAGGAAAAAATATTTAACTCCATACACATAGGAGATATATAATGATCATACAGTTTCTATTGTTAGTGCTTGAATAAGGGTGAGTACTCAGGCATCCTAAACTCTTAGGGGCACATGGTTTATGTAGAATTCAGCTATCCATGTGCACAAAGACTGTCTACTTAATATGATAGATTCTTAATGGAACTGGTGTATACAGAAGGAAAAGTTTTCAAGCAATAGTCGATCAAAAAACTCTAAAAGTTACCATATTCTCTTGGGCAAATGACCAGTCAAAGATATTTGGTCTAAAGCAGGGCCACAGAAGTCTAAAAACTTGCTTAAGGTCTCTTCTGTCAAAGATTCCCAGGGTTAGGCAGATAACAGCGAGTTGGGCCAGAAGGAGAGACTCAACATTCAAAATAAAAAGATAATGGCTGCCATTGTTCTGGACAAGGATCAAAAACACTTCCCCTATGCTTTTAAGTTTCTCTAGATGTCTCCTCTCTACCTGTCTCCTCTAAGCAGAACCAGATTACAAGTTGCAGGAAGAAAAGTAAGAGTCCAAGCAAGAATGTTTTCAGTTTTAAATCCAGAATACTAAGTCCATCCCTATTTCCCAGCAGTTTGCCCCCAGTCCACACCAATGAGGGAAACATGTTCATGGCATGCCGGAAGTTGTAATTTTTGGCGTCTGAGATCACTTTAGCATGGAGATGGGGTGGAGTTCATACATTTGCTAGGTGGTTCATTGTTTCTGTAATACAGTTATCAGTGTGGATGAAGTGTTTTAATTTCTGAACGAAGGAATGGGGAGGAGGGCACAGGAAAGGGTGCTGAGGAGAGGAAAAGGAAGACTCTTACTTATTCATTTTTTATTTTTTAATTCATTCTTTAAATTTCTTGCAATGTGGTAAATGGTTGTTGGAATGTCTTCCTCCTCCCCGCCTATACCCTCTCTGTTCCTGCTCCTTGTTGTTTGTTGATATATGCTAGGTCCATTGGTCTCTTCATTTTCTGTGGTAGTGTCCTTTTCCTGGGTGAGCAACTATGTTCATGGGGCATGGCAAACTATGCTGGTAGGTTTTCCTTCTTTGTGTTGGGTAGCCAGGACGTGCTCCTTTGTCTATCAGTGTCTTCTCATTGTTGGCTGTCTTTTCCAATCCCTTCTCCATGTCAATTTGCTATCTTTTCATGTTGTAGTTCTGGTCTCTGGTATAAGGGGCCTCGCCCCAGTCATTGTCAGTACAGAAGTTTCTGGATGTGGCCAGGCATCTGCTGGAGGCCCTTGCAGACCATTTACTTCCCTTTGGTTTGCAGTTTTCCTGTGAGGTCAATGTCCCAACTCTGTGGCCTCTCTCCCATGAAATGGGGAGGGGTGACTTGCTCTCTTAGATGGCAGATCAGGACTGGGATTTTGGCTCATCCACCTCTGGTGAGGCTATAGGTGTGAATTCTTGATGGGTCACTACCATGGTCATTTCTCCAATCCAGTGTGTAATGACTTTCTCAGTGTTCTTTCTCTTGCATCCTGCTTAGCTATGCAGGCAGGATCTTTATCTACTCCTTCATCTATTCTATATCGGTGTTGGTACTATTAGTTCTCTTCATATTCCTCGTGGGGACTAAGTGGAGTGAGAGTGAAACAGAGGGGACATTTTAGCCCTCCCCACTCCCCTGCTCCCTTCCCCAACTGCTTTACCCATGCACTGGCCTCTTGGCCAAATCTGGACTAGTCCTAGGCCCCTCCCAGCTGACCCCAAAGGCAGAGAGGTGGCAGCATGTGTAGGACAGTGGGCGGCCAACCTCAGAAATGGAATGGTTAAAATGGCATGAGGACTACCAGGGCCCCACACCAAACACCCCAGTATGATCCCAGCCTGGCCAAATCCCCTTATTTATTCTTTAAGATAGAGTTCTTAGATAGAAGGACAAATCTGTGGAGAATCTGACACTAAGATAGCAACCCTCAAATAAAATTGTTCTAGGCCAGACTGGCTGTTGCTGCTTCCATTAAAAGGAGGTCAAAACGATTGAAGGAAAAATACTTTTAACACACTGCCCTTCCCTTTGGTCTACAAGATGTTCAAAGCTCTTGGTTCCAAATAACCTAAAAGCCAAAAACTGGTGTTTTGTCGATTCTGAGAATGTTGCGATAGTTTCATGTGATCATCTGCAGTAGTTTAGTTAGAAGTGCTTGAGTTATAGTGTTTTGGTACCTGGGAAGAAATGAAACTTTCACCATTTGTCACTATCAAGAGATAGGACCACCTTACATATCAGTAAAAGAAAGATGAAGATATAAAGTAATTGTGAATATGAATATGCAGAAAATGATTTACCAATTATGCTTAAGCATTTGATATTAAAATAATCATGAAGGTTAAATGGATATGTGGATACCATTATATTATTTCCCTTTTGGTGAAAATTGTTTGAATTTCATACACCTGACTGATTCTTTGAATAAACTTAAGATGAAATACTGTAAATGACAGGGAAATAAAGATGAGATCAGTTTGTGAGCCAAAGTCAAAGGCAGAGCAAAAATATTAAGATTCAGCAGATTTAGAAAGAGATGCAGAATAATTTTTGTTCATTTAAGCTTCAAATGCATGCACTGACCAGATTAAGTTAAAATGGTGATGAATAAACAATAAAACAGGTTGTCAATTAACCTATTTCTTCTTCAGGTAAATAGATATGATTTTAGTTAAAGGAATCCAAATCCAGCAGGTATTTTTATTAAAAGGAAGAAAACATACCTCATCTTTTTAACACTCCCAGTTTTACAAGGTGATCATTTTTTTTTCTCCAAACAAATGTGTTTTTAACTGGTATCAGAATTAAACAGTTATAAAATACTTTGAGGACATATGACTCATTTAAATATGATATATTACATTATGTAAATTAACTTGCATCTGTTACAGATGACCTGTCCAATTTTTTAAAAATACTGATAGAAAAATATTTTGTTCTCTATTAGTTTAATGCAAGCTTTTTTATTATAGTAGATGAATTAACTAATAACTAAAAAGTTGAGACAATAAAAATATATATAGTACCATAAAAAGGAAATTATGTAAGATGAAATAAAACTAAGTTATATATATATGAAGATGTGAAAAAAATAAAGAAACTCTATAAGAAATAACTCACTCCATTAGGAAATGCAACATAAAGATAATGGGTATACTAGAAGGTGAAGAGAAAGAAGGGAACAATGTTTACATGTTTATTAAAAGATATAATGGAAAGTTTTACAAACCTGGAGAATAAACTAAATATACAATTTCAATTAAGCTAAAAAATACCTGATGACCTAATTTATAGCAACACATGGTAGTGAAACTTTCAAGCATTAAAGATGAAACAAATAAAGATGAAGTAGAAACTGAAGACAGATAAATAAATCAGGTAAATTACAACTGTACTCGTATTAGATTTTGACCAGTTTTATCAAACTGGTCAGAAGGAAATTACCTATATAAAACACAAAAAGATAAACTCTGCTAATAAAGACTGCTTTATCCTATAACACTCTTTTCAGATGTGGAGGAGATGCAAAACATCCTCAGAAAAAGAAAAGCTAAAGCAGTTTGCCAGCACTAAACACCCCTGATAAGAAAAGATGAAAACTCTCCAAATAAAACAATAATAATTCTACAAAAGTTGAACAAGGGTATAAAAGATTAAAAGAATGACAAAGCAAAAAGCAAATGGCAATAGCAAACCCTTATGTAGCAATAATCACCATTAACATAAATGAACTGAACTCACCTGTCAAAAGGCACAAATTTGCTCAAAAGATTAAAACATTAAAACAAACATTTCAAAAGACAGGAACTACTATACTTCTATCAGATAAAATAAACTTCCAGTTAAAAGTGATAGAAAGAATCATTATTTGCTGACCAAATATATAATTATATACATTTATAATGCTTGGAGAGAACTCTAAAGACTCTACAAAAAAAACTAACTGCAACAATAAATCAGTTTGGAGAAATAATAGGATACAAAATGTACAAATACTAGTTATCTGTCTATATGCAAACAATGAGCAAAAAAGAAGAAAGAAAGTAATCCCACTCACAATGACATATGCAAAAATTATTTGGAATAAACTTAACAAAAGTGATGAAGGAACTATACAACCTATAAGATATTGCTAAAATAAATAGAAAACAGAAAGAAATGGAAAGATATGCCCTGCTCATGAATTGGAAGAGCTAAAGCTACTAATGAGGTCATCCTATCAAAAGTAGTATAGAGGCTCAAAAAGACCCCTAACAAATTCCCAATTGTATTCTTCAAAGATATTGAACAGACACTACAGAATATATATATGTGAAGCCACAGAAAATTCCAAATAGCTAAAAATAATCCTGACTATAGTATATCATACTTCTATTCCTTAAATTATAGTAATATACAATAATCTTGAATTATTATAAAATATACCAATAATTCTAATGCAGTATTAGTAATTCAGTATAATTTGGTAATATATTAATATGTCATAATCAAAGCAGTATGGTACTGCAGTAAAAACAAACACAAAGATTAAGGACTAGAATTGAAAGGCCAGAAGTAAACCCATACATATATGGACAGTTGCTTTGAAAAAGGAGTCACAAATATACTATGGAGCAAGGAAAATTTCTTCAATAAGTGGTATTGGGAGAAATGGATAGCTGCACCCAAAACAATAAAACTTGCCATTGTCTCATACCATACACAAAAATCAACTCAAAAATGGATAAAAGACTTGGTTGTAAGAACTGAAGTAATAAAATAAATAGAAGAAAACATAGGTAAAACACTTTATGGCATAAACTTCAGAGATCTGACTTTTGCTTCATGTTCAGCAAGTAAGGTAAACAAAAGAAAATATACACAATGGGGAAAACATAAAACTAAAATGCTTTTACAGTAAAGAAAACCATTAGTAAAACAAAAAGATATCCTATTGAGTGAAAGAAAATTTATATACATACCATACATATGACAAAAAGGTAATATCCAACATCTACAAAGAATTCATATAACTCAATGAAAAGAAAATAAATAACCCAATCAAAAAATGAACTGAGAGTTAAATAATTACTTCTGCGAAGTAGACATGAAGATAACCAATGGGCACATGAAAATGCTCATGATCACTTATTAGAAGGAACATGCAAACCCAAAGCACAATGAGATACCACCTCACACCTGTTAGAATGACCCTTATCAAAAAGATCAGAAACTTCCATTTTGGTAAGAATGTAGAGAAAAGAATCTCCTTACTGTGTTCCTGGGAGTGTAGGCTGATCAGTCCCTACAGAAAACAGTATGAAGGCTTTTTAAAGATTAACAATGGAGCTGCAATATGATTCAGCAATTCAATTCCTAGGTATCTACTCATAGAATACAAAACACTAAATCAAAGAGATTCATGCATGCCTACGTTCACTATAACATTATTTTTAGTAGCCAAACTATGACAGCAATCTAAGTGCCCAAATATACGGAGTGTATCATGCAGATGTGATATATATACACAATGGAACACTGCTCAACTATCATAAAGGGTAAATTCTTGTGATTTGTGGCCCATGGATAGAGTTTAAAGAGATTATTTTAAGAGCATTAAGTCAGAAAAGCAAGTAAGTCAGAAAGGGTGAGGTACTTATATATGTAGAACAGAAACCAAACAAAGGATCACAAAGTAAACAACAAATTCTAGGAAGCTTACATCGGAGGGGTAGGGGTGAGAACAAAGCAGAGGGAGGCAGGATGGTGAGGACTAAGGATGTTTTGTGGTGGTAACAATGCCTGAAGGGAAGAACTTTTACACCTGAAACAAAAACAAGTTGTAAACCAACCTTTATCTCAATATTTTTTTGTTTCCCTTAAAATGATAATAAACAAAAATGGTATGATATGAGAAAGGGCTCAAAACAATAGGAAGATATAATAATTATTGATATAGCCAACTAACACAACAGCAACAAACTATATAAAGTAACTATTAACAAACCTAAAGGAAGACATTAACAACACAATGCTAATTGACCTAAAGGGAGCCATTAGCCACTAGACAATAACAACATCCCTATGACTTATTGTAGGAAAAAAAAAAAAAAAGATAAACACTAAGATAGTTGGGTTAAGCAGGATGACCCCATTTGGAACAAAAAATAAAAAATGATTTTTTTGCAACTAGAAAAAGTCAGGTTTAAACCACTGCATATGTATTATACATAGAAGTAACTTATTTTTAATCATTATTTTAATCAGAATAGACTTGGTAGGAGTACACAGCAATGATAATGTGTGCAGTAGCCTAAGGTTTAGCACTGCTAAGGTGAATTAAAATTCAAAGACCCCAGATGTAGAAGCAGTAAAACAATGAATCTGATGTGGGAAGTAATTTTCCTAACATAATCACAGTCCTGTGTATAGGCCTCAATTCACTAACTTAAAAAGACCTTGGAAAACTTAAAAGAAGATTTAAGGACAAGCAATAAACATGATTAATAGCTTGGAAAATAGAATCTCAGAGGAAAGGTTAAGGGAACTAATATTATTTAAGTTCGAAAATAGGCTGGGGAAACAAGTTGGTTTTCAATTACATGAAGGATTATTACATCGAAGGTGCTGATCGGTACTCTGATGCCACAAAGGGCAAAACAAGAATAAGTGAGCTTGAAATGTTGTATAAAACATTTAAGTTGGTTGAAAGAAAGAACTTCCATCAGAACGGCAAGCCATTAAAATGGAAAGCACTAAATTTCCTTTTGTATAGACCTTTCAAAATGCACTTGAAACTCATTTGTCTAGAAAAGTTTACAGGAGGCACCATCTAACAAGTGGAGAGCAAAGAGAAACAATTGGCATTTTTACAAGAATATCATTCATAAGTTTCCCTCTACTCTATAAATTGTGAGTGTATGTGTTATGGATTTATTATGATGTATAGCAAGCAGAAGATCAAAATATTTGATATATAGTTTAAATATGTTCGTGCCCTTATTTAAATACAGTAACCTTAAGAAACATTGCAAGTCTAAAACTCTTTGATGTAGCGGTTGAACCAATTTTAGTTTATTTACTTATTCATGTTCATGAGATTACTGCAACTAATTGATTTTTGTTTCTTGGTTGCTCATCTTTTTTTGGCAACACTTTTTTTGTTCTTTTAAAAATGAATCAAGCCAATTGAATGTTGTTTCATAAGTTAATATAAATAATAATTTCTTCAAATGATTTTATTTACTTAGAAAAATAGGCTATTCTTTGAACACCTGCACACATAATTCTCTTAGAGTTAAATTATACAAGAATTCCATACCACTGATTTCTGAGGCTTGTGCTAACAAAGATAAATGAAAGCAGGGATTTCAATAAAATTTTGCAAACAATTCTGTGAGAGCTTGTCAAATACGCACAAGATATGAGTTCTAACTCCTTTCATTTATGTGTCAATGTTATGAAAATCACTAAATGGAAGTATGGATTATTGCATATGGCATGTACACAAAGGGATAAAAATGAAAACTTTAGCTGAAAGCTTTTAACTATTCCTTTGGTGATGATGTTTATTTTTCCCTTGTAAAATATTTCATTATCTTTGAAAAATATAAATGAACATTTCTATAAAGTATACATAGTCAGTATAAATTATATTCTAGAAAAGACTTTTTAAGCATTTTAAAGAACATTGACTGCTTTATGCTTGAGAGGTGCTTTGTAGTGTTTGTTAATTATTTACATCATCACTAAGAAATAAAGTGGCAGCTATTATAGTGTATTATTAGAGGAGGAAGTTTGTCATGAAAAAAAACTAACACATATACATAGCAAATCATTGTAAATACTGAATCATATTTAGTTTTGAGGTCTTTACTTAGGTTTGCATGTTTTAAATCTATTTTAAAAGTTGAGAAACATTGACATAAACAAGTAAATGAGATTCTAAGACCTGTACCAGAAACAAATGAAAAATGAGTTAATAATATTTTATATCTAATAGATAGTTCATATTAAAAGTTTCCTTTTAGGGGAAATACACTATTTCCATGATATAGCATTGTATTTTATTCAAGATCAACCAGAAAAAGTCTCTTTCCTTTTTGGTAATTATGGCAACATGATGGGTGGAAAGATAGTCTTGTCTGAGAAGATCGGCATATTATGTCACTGAAAAAGGATGTGATCCTTATCGTAAGATGACATTTGTCATATTTGTACAGTCCTTCTGAAAGAAAAGACATTTTCATTATACTAGCTCTTATCTAAGTTCTTGGTCTTTACCATTTCCCATCAAACAGTTCAGAATAGAGCAACTGTTCAGAAGTTCAGATTTCCCTGCAACCATAAGTTTTATACCAATGCAAAAGATGGCCACTTTCTTTTCAGCATCTACAGAAATTTAGAATTAACAATATCGCTGAAAATCAGACTGGGTTACTTAGCTACAGCTGTTTGGACTCTGTACACATTCTGCAAAGTCTCCATTAAACCTACTTCTCCCCTCTTTTACCATTCGGTTAACATGCTCACTATTGCAGCATTTTGCCATATTTTGGAACATACCAATGATTTGGATATCCACAAGCTAGAGAAAAATCCTCACAATTACTGCCACATCTATATTCTGTTCCTTACAATGATTACGCAAGGTTTCCTCCATAGGGGGGATGGCTTTTTTGGAGTGACTAATAAGTCATGCTAGAAGCATAGCCATGTTTTTTCTAGATCTAGATATCATGCTGCAACTCTTGCGATAACATCCATTCTAATTCTAGATAGTATTCATGTTAACAAAACTTAAGGAGCGGTATATCAATAGTACAGCTAAATTTGATGTTTAGAACAAGGAACTGAAGTCCACACGTATGATGCAGTTTTGATATTTGTAGTTGTTTTACTTTACAATGAAAACCTACATCCTTCTTTCTTAACTTTCTTTTTATAGGATACACATGTTACTTTTAATTAAATTTTTGAGATATAGCAAATGTTTTAATTCCTATAGAATCAAATTCTTGAGATATTCTAATATTGGGGTTTGTTTCCTCTTTGTTACCATGAGATCATAAAATCTATGAATACTGGGAAGAGGGGAATACCACCTTAATAGAAAGTGCCTGAACTAAATTTTTTGGCATATCTTTTTCACAATTATTATTGGACTACTTAGAAACATCCTTGAGTCTATCCTAGAGATAATTATTTAATTTTCTCCCAGTGAATAGTTAATGTCTTCTTGAAGCTGAATGCAGGGGTGGAAGCAGCCTCAACTGTGGAAGCCAGCACAAGCAGTGTCAGTCTCTTGCTCACCTGTTCTACAGTCAACTCTGTATGTGGTTCCTTAAAGTTTAGCAGCTATACTTTTTCACTTGGTGCCTGAGTCATAGAATGAACCGATCAGGTGTAAGCTATGAGCTGAATGATGTTAAATGATCTAATCAGTTATGGGATGGAAAATGGTCCAATTACACTTGTAGGTGGAGGACCCTAAAAGGATAAAAGGCAGAGCCAGAAAGAGTTAAGGGGGTCCTTTTCCTGGACTGAGAAGAAAGATTCTATTCCTGACCTCTGAAGAAGGAAGAAAGCAGCAGTTGACCTCCAAGAAAGGAAGAGAAGCTAAAGACCTTCGCAGAGACTGGGCACCCTTACCACCTTCTGGTCCTGTTTCTGATATGAACTGAGAAGAGCACCAAAGGCCCTTGGCCTGGTGTCTCAAAGGGCTATTGACTGTTAGTGTTGATGAACAAATCACAAATTACTGTTAATTCTTTGGTGTCTCTAGCACCTCCTGGTAACTAGTGATGACCATCACAACAGGACAACAGAGTTGACAGGTGACTGGAATTCTGATTACCTCTCAACATTGTGGCACTATCTGGGGAGATAACTAGCTATTTGTGAATAGGTTATTTCTTACCCCGTTTGCAAAATAAATGTCATTGTTGTTCCTTGAGCTGGAGGTGTTTTGCAATTACATGTGCAGGTAAGAACCCATAGACAATAACCTGACCTCTATAGGGCTCTCTCCTTTGACCTATTGGAGCACCCTGCTGTATAGATACAGTTATAGTCCTTAGTTTGGCTTTTGAGTCTCCAAGGTCCTGTTTTATCCATCCCTCTGTCCCTCCATCCCTCCATCCATCCATCCATCCCTCCATCCATCCATTTATTTATTCATTCATACTTCTCATTTCCTCACCTGCTGATGGGCATAGATAACTGACTATTCAACAATGCTTTGCAGAATCCATGAAGGTATATTCAAATTCCTTGAAGTCAAAAGAATTCATCTCTTTAGTATTACATTTCCAGGCTCCTGAGTTCCTTTTCATTGTGCCATGACAAAAAAGCTAGTGAATGGAACTTGCTTAGTCACTCTAAATCTGCATCTAAATCTAAATTAACAGAATCAATTAACTTTTTGTAAAGAAAACAATGAGAAGTACATCTTTAAATCTTGAATTAAGGCCAGGCATGGTGTTGCATGCCTATAGGTGGCATCCTAGGAAACCATGGCTGGTGGGTGATGGTGGTGGGCAGGGATTGCTGTTTGAGTTCCACCAAGGCCATGTAGTGAGACCTAGTTCCAAAAAAAAGTAGCTGGGCATGGTGGCACATGCCTGTAACCTCAGCTACCTGGGAAGCTGAGGCTGGAGTTTGCTTGAGTCTGTGGTACCCCGTGCAATGTGAGCCTGCGGTTCCATAGGCAAAAATAGCGAGACCTAGTCTCAAAAAAAAAAAAAAAAAATCTTGCAGTATAGGTAAAAAGTAGTCAAAGTTCTCATTGGACAAGTATCTGCAACACAAACATTTAAAGGGCAAGAGGAAAGAAGAATGGCTAGTGAGATTTCCATGCAAATGTCCTATTGTCACAGTCTTCTGAAGAGTAGAAATACATGATTCAAGGAATGAAAATAAAGGAAATTTGAAAATGCCAAAGAGTTGATGTTTTTCTCTGTGTTTCATTAGCTATTAACTAGTACTTCTGAATACAAATTTTCTAGCCCTTGAAGGTAATCTTATCTAATATTGAGTAGAACAGGTTGTTAATTTCATAAGAAACTGCACCAGATGTTGCAAATTGTCAGTGTAATATTCTGGAAAATGCCAATCTTTATCCTTCAGAACCATGCTTATTTCATCACTTTTTCACTAGTTTTTGACATTGACTTTTTCTTTGTTTTATACTAAGCCAGATTTAGGTATGACTTCTTGTTTTGTTTTGATTTGACTGGTTTTCTCATCTTTCCTCATCTAACTTAGTAAGCTAGTCAGCACCAAAAAATGCATATGTTTAAAGTGTTCTCCTTTCTCACAAAGCTATGCTTTTGAGGGGTAAGCCAGGAATTTGAACCATAAAACACTGACATTAATCTGCTTATATTTATATTTAATATGATAAAAATATATCATGAACCAAAATGACTAAAATGTAAACAACACAAATCTTATATGTGAACATTTCTGACATTTTAGCCAATAGTACTGATAACCTTCAAGTTTTTCATTTGTGAAATTTTTATGAGTTGAATTTATGATTTTCTGAAGGAAGACTACTGGAAGCTAGCATATTATAAAAGTTTTAAATATTATCTCCTACCAATTATATAACTTGTTCATCCTTTTTTTTTTTTTTTTTTTTTTTTTTTTTTTTTTTTTTTTTTTTTTTTTTTTTGAGACTAGGTCTTGCTATTTTTGCCTGTGGAACTGGAGGTTCACGTTGCCTGGGGTACCACAGACTCAAGCAATCCCCAGCCTCAGCATTCCAGGTAGCTGGGATTTACAAGTGTGCACCAACATGCCCAGCTATATTTATATATGTGCGTGTGTGTGTGTGTGTATACTAGGTCTTTTGGAACTAGGTCTTCCTACATGCCCCCAGCAGGACTGGAACTGCAATCCCTGGCCCCAGCTATGGCTTTGTAGGCTGCCGTTAACAGGCATGCGCAACCATGCCCAACCTAACTTGCTCATCTTATCTAAACAAAAATGTTTATAACTTCTTTCTTTTCAGTTTATATAGTAGATACAGATTTTGAAGTCATAAATGAAATAAATTTAATGCTTTAGTCTTTATATCCCTTCTGTCTATACTATTATCTAGTAATGCATCCTTATATTATTTTATGAAATATTTATAAAAATAGTAGGCAGCTATTGTTTTCTGCATTTGAAAGATGGAAGAAATGGGATACAGATATATTAAATAATTTGCTTAATGCTACAAATTTTAGAAGTACTTAAACAAAAATATAAGGAATCGCATATGAAAGCACCCAGTGTAGCTACTATGTGCTGTTCAAGTAGTACTATGTACCTTATATATAGTAAAAGTAACATACATATACATATATATATACATTTGTATGTTTTTTGTGCCTGTGTGTACATATATATACACATACATACATTCATGCAAATATACAAATATATCTTCCTTATAGCAAATAAATATTTCTACTTGTTCTTCATTGAATGGTATATTGCCTTTAGGAAACACCTATAAAATACAATCACAACTCATAGGTTCAGAAAAATATTTTAGCCCTCTTAAGATTGAGATACACAGAACTTCTTGTTGGCATATGAAGGTTGAATAGATTTAAATTCACATGAAATTTTCAGCAAGTGATGGTTTCACTAGGACTTCCAGTGCTTTGAAAAAAAAAAAAAAAAGAATTATCATATTTTGTTTTAAGGGTAAAGTCACACAAAATATAGTAAAATTTTTTCTTGCTATAAATTCATTATAATCCATAAATTGCTGTAAGCCTCACTTTTTAATCACTTAATGTTAATGTTTTTCCAAGAATTGTATCACCAGATATGAAATTGAACATATAAATTTATTTATATATAATATATTCATATATACATATTTACGTATATTGTGTATATATATATGATGTATATATGCTTCTATCCACATATATAAAGAAAGAAAGAGACCCAGCAATATATCTATAGGTACATATGTATGTGCATATGAGACATATATGAATTTCATGCTTGTTTTCAAGAAGAACCTCACAGGTACAATCATGCAGAATGCACAATTATCAAGTACCTGGAGAGAACTGTATCATATAAACTTGAGAATCATCATCCTAAAATTGGAAGAGGGTTAAACAAACAAGATAAAATAAAGGAATCATTTTCAAAATTCTTCTAAAAGTCAATGACAATGCATGAACTAATCGCGTCTATGAT
Source organism: Uropsilus gracilis (assembly GCA_004024945.1). Taxonomy (NCBI): domain Eukaryota; kingdom Metazoa; phylum Chordata; class Mammalia; order Eulipotyphla; family Talpidae; genus Uropsilus; species Uropsilus gracilis. The sequence goes on from PVHY01014143.1 coordinate 27,455, forward strand.
GCACTGCATTTCCCTCATCATATTATTATATGACATCAACATGTAATTATGCTGAATAATACTAGTAGGGTATATTTGAATAAAGCTTAAAATGGGCTGAAATATTACTTATAGGAATAAACAATATTATTTATAGGAATAAACAATAAAAGAAAAAATAATACTCAGGCAATGTCATATTTAGATGTGAGTAGCTTGAGGATTGAAATTCAGAGAAACATAATGATCGGTCATGTGATTCTGAAAATAAAGCATTGAAGGAACAGTAGTAAATGAGGCTGCATGTTGAGAAATGTAAATCCAGACTTGAATAGATAAAAGTCACTTATATGATTTAATAATTTCAGTTATATTAAAAACATAGTGTTTAGGGCCTAAAAAATGACAATAAAATAGTATACATGAGGAGTACACTTCTGCAAATATAACTTAATATAACTTAACTAATGATAGAACAAAGTGAACTTTCAGTTGTTAAAAATCAGAAACTTTCTCTGCAACATCTAATTGCTGTGTTTGTGATAACAAGATTAAAGAGACAGAGCTAAATTTAAGAAACTTTTTAAAAAATCTGCTGTGCATTGTTATATACAAATTGTGACATTTTGCATGTAATATTTTTAATTTTAAATATATTTGGTAAAATAGTAAAACCATGCTTAGACGAGTAATGCATTTGAGTAGGCTTGCAATAGTATTCACTTTGTAAATGCACATTATGATTATTTTATGCCAAGAATTATGCTAGAATAGATGTGGGGTCATAGAGGAATAATTGAGATGTGACTTCATCCTTTACGTACATGGTTAATAAAAAATAGAAGAGTTTAAATACTATATAGAGGTGTTGATGATGGAAAGGACAGCATGAGTTGGGGAAAGAAGTCAAATTCTTTACCGACCTTAATATTTTTGACTTTGATGAACTGTAGGGATTTTATGAACACACAAATGACAAAGGAAAAGGTTACGAGTGTTCAGAGATGTGAAATAAGAATCATTTCATAATTAAAACCAGCAAGTTGTACAATATATTTAAGTTTATTTTACCATGAAGAAACTTAAAATCAGTCATCATACAAGACCTATAAAGCTAAACAATTTAGTCAGGAAAACCAATATCATGACTATCCAAAGACAAACTTTTTAGAATGAAGTTATCTAAGAAAACAAGATTGTTCAAATTACCAGCAAAAAGGATAAAATAATATAACAAGTATTGAGCTGATAATAAAAAAGCTAAACTTGTGACTAAAGTATATTTAAATGCTACAGATAGGTGATGATATTAGATATACTGAAGATAGACAGATGATAGAAAGAAGGGAAGGAGGGAGGGAAGGAAACATTTTTATACAAGTACAATATGTATTTGGAGCAATGCTAAGTGTTAGCAAAAATAGAGGCTATTTTCTGCAACATATACTTTCTAAACATTTCTCTGAATCTCTCAAATGGGAAAAGAAAATAGCAGGGAAATTGGGATATGGACAGGGAACTGTAAGAGAGTGTTTATAAAAGTTACTAGCAGCTTGAAACATATTTCTGCAAATGTGAAGTTACACTAACATTAAAAAAGGGAAGACTTTTCACCATCTGCTGGCATATGGCTGTGGTTATATAAAACAATTTATTTGCAGAAAATTATAGAAACAAAGAGTAATTTTCTTTTGGAATCAGAGCCCTGAATTCAAAATCATGATTTCATTTACTATTTGAGAAATATAGCTAACTCTTTTAGTCTTCTATACCTCTTCTCCTCTTGTGGATAATACCTGATTAATGATATAGCTGGGAGATGAAATGAGATCACCTACCTTGAAGGCTATTAAACATGCTGAACATCTGGTCTGAGAACACGGTGATAAGTGAAAGTGGTGGTAAGCACAGTATTTAGAGAAAGATTCCCTGTATTATTCATATTTCCTCATGAAAGAAATGTAGAAAGGGAAAAAATTCTGAATTATTTCTATATCTATCACCACTCTACAATTGAAGTGAATGAAGAAACTCAACCTTTTATTTTTCCTTCCCCTCTGCCTCTTCGAGATTCTGTCTCTTTTGAACCAGGGTGACTATAGGTTAAATCTGTCCGATCACACCTATGTGGAAAATTAATGCTGACTCCTGCGTTTTATTTCTTTGTTGGTGCCTGAACTTAATGAGAAAGATGAGGGGTGCTATATTTCCTTAAAGTCCAACTTGAGATAGTATTTAATTAATGGCAAATAACCATGCTGTTTTTCCTTTTACAAGTTATAATTTAGAAATACTTTATGTAATTGTCTTTTAAGTATTCTGTTTTAAATATAAGTTTTCATTTAAAATGAATAATGGTAACTAAAAACCTATAGAGGTTCTAGGACAATATTGTCTGTACTACATGAAAAAACTGTATTATCAAAAATATCATACTAGAAATATTACTTGAATAGTGAAACTTAGAGATATAAAGTACTAACATTATGAAGTGATAAAGATCAGAATATAAGTTATCTATATGACCTCATGTGACAGAAATGGTTAACTCAACTAGATTCTGGTAGTGTTAATGTTCAGGTCACATATTTAATTTCAGTAAGAGTTAATACACTTCTGACTGGGAAAACTTTGTTCTCTATTCACAGACTACAACCTTAACCCTGATCTGATGTTTCTCTATTAAATGCCACAAATTGATGGAACATCCTACTGATAGTGGGTCATAGTGCTGCCTACTTAAATGAAGAATGGCATGTCTAAGAGATAATCAATAGAAGACAATTCTAGTACAATAGTACTAGAAATTTCCATAAGGAAAAAGAAATCTCCAAATTTGTCAAGGGACTAATAAATGTAAGTATTATTCCAAAAGATGCAAACATTTTTTAAAAAGTAACCAACTCAGTCCTTTTCTATAAAAGTGAATAAAATAGAAACCTATATCTCTATATCTAGGTTTATCTCTATATCTCTAATATACTTTTTAAAAAGTTCTTGAACTTACATTTGGCACATATTTATCTGGCAAGATGTTATTTCATGCAGTTTGTTTCCTAAGAAAGGAGACACAAAGTTTGCTACTAGTATTTACTGACTCCATGAGCTTTTGTATTAGTTCTAAAGCTTAACCCATTTGTAATCTATACCTCTGCTGCACATTAATAAATGGAAGGTACTAGAGCATATATGATTAACAGTCAAACTGAAACACACCCATGGAGTAATTAGCTATTGTTCTTCCTCCCTCATTAATAAGAGAGTTAAGTTCTGTATTCTGGCAAAGAACTGGTTCATGGTAATATGATAATATAAAGTCTATCAACCAAGATTCATAGTTTGAATGAAGTCAAACTTCTAAACCCTAACTTCCATTATTTAATAGTTTTAGTCCTCTTTCTCTGTGTTTCTGTGTTTGCAGACACACACACACACACACACACACAGAGAGAGAGAGAGAGAGAGAGAGAGAGAGAGAGAGAGAGAGAGAGAGAGAAACAGCTACAGACATACTGATATAGATATAGATGGCTGCAGTCAGAAAGCTGGAGAGCCAGGAAAGCTGATGGGATACTAGAGCAGAAAAAGATCAATGTTTCAGTTCAAAGATAGTCAAAAGGAACAAATTCTTATTTGCCATTCTGTTCTATTTGGGATTTAAATTTGACAGATTTGATAAAAATCCATCAGTATTGCAGGGAGGGGAATGTCAGAACAATTTGCTTTACTCATTGTACAGACTCAAATGTTAATCTTCAGAAACATTCTGACAGATAAACTCAAGAGTGTCATTAATAAAATATCTGAGCACCCCTTGTTTCAAACAAGTTGACACATAAAATTAATTGTCATGGAGCACATTCTCTAAAACTAAGTACGGTTCTACAGTGGCAACCTGACTAGTGAATTGCAGAGCAAGATTATTACCTCCTTAACTCTAAAGGTAACATTTCCAGTGATACAACCTAGGTCCAAATGACAAATTTTGAAAGTCACCAATGTGTTATGCCTTATCAGGGCCACACACACATATATGATCAACCTGTTATTTATAATTTTATTATCATATTTTAGAAACATGTATCAGATACTATAGAAACAGTATTTTCTTCAAGTTTATTTTATTGCAAATAATTTTTTATGAAAAAGGTGTTCTTGATATTATTTTGTATGAGAGTACTTATGGGAACATATTTCTTTTTCCTGTAGCAAGAAAATTATTTCTTTTTGACTGAAATAGGAAATATAAATGGCTAAAATTAAGAAACATCTAAATAAAACATTGCTTATGTTTCACATTGTGTTAGCTAAAAAACAACGAAACTATGAGGTTTTAACCTCTTCTCTAAAGGGTTTCAGAATAATAAATTTCTTTCCACCCAAAAAGACAAACAGGTCTCAATTTTCTCATAGAACAAATAGCGTATTTAGTTATATTTATGTGGTCTTTGGTAAAAGTAAAAAGACTTGAATTAAAGAAATAAAAGCCTCAAAAAATAGGGCACTCTCAATGAAAATTCTCTTAAGATTTTTTTTCTATTTTTTAAAGTATATACATATATTCTTTTACAACAGGCACTTTTCATAAACCTTGATAGTACGATTAAGCATATTTTCAAATGCTTCGTTTCTAGTTCACATTCTTTTGTGTGAAAGATTGTCTATAACTTTTGGCTATTTTCCCATTTTGGTTAGTTGACTTTTCCTGAGTATTTGTATGTACTCTTAATGTATTCTGTACACTCATTTTGTAGCCACACACACACACACACACACACACACACACACACACACATATATATATATATATATATACATATATATAACATCTTAGTTCAGTCTATTGCCTATTTTTTAATGCATTTATATTTCTTTATAATCTACAATTTTTAAACAAAATTTTATTTTCTCATAGCTCTGGATACTGGTAGTCCCAATCAAGGCGCTAACAGGGTCAAGTCCTCCTGAGTTTTCTTTATATGGCTCGCATGTGGCTGCTTTTTGTTGTTTCCCTGAGGTCTTTTTCTCTGTGTGTACACATCCTGGTTTTACTTCTATGTTTTTTTATTATTTATTTTATTGATGTACCATTGTATGATGACATTATATTTCAGTTATTCATTATTAAAAATCAACACATACATAGACTATAGTAAGTTCACCAATGAAATTCTTATTCCGCTCTTTCGAATTCTGCCTTTGGGGCCTTCTATAATGTGGTATCTGGTTTTTGGATAAACCACTATTTTCCTATTCTTCTTGCAAATAGTGAAATTATAATGAACTCTAGCCTCTTAGCCCTTGTATAATCAAACAGAACTTACAATGCTAGACTACATTCAACTCAATGACAAGAAGACTAAATTGATGAAAAACAGTTAGTCCAACATACTGGTGAGCACAGAATTATACTTGACAATTCTGGAAATACCTATAACGCATACAGTGTGAAACTGTTCATTCCTTTAGAATGTGATGTTAATCTGATAAAACCAATGTATCCATAGTTTAGACTTACACCTCTTCCTGATTCACTGGGTAATGCATGAAGATTATTCAATGTGTTATAATTAAAAACTTAATTCACATCAGAAGCAATGCTAGAAATTTTTTATTCTTAAATTTTATTATTGGACATCATAACATAGTCTTCCTTATTTAGCACTGTAAATCTAATAGGGATAGATATTTTTCCTAATTGTGTCCACTGATGTCAAAAGCAATGATTATTATGTAGTGCATGTTTTATAAACATCTAGTTAATTATTGAAATATACTAGTGCTTGTCCATCATATTATAATTGCATTCACCTTTCATGTTTTAATATGCCAATTCTGATCTATTTTCAGGGACTTAACATCAGTTCTTTCTCATCCTCAAATTCCTCTTCAGGCAGATGCCCTTTACTAGTTGCGTAAGTTTCTTATTTAAAAAAAATATTATAATATTTTTATTTTGGATTTTGTACAATACATGATTGCATAATTGTTGATCCCCATGGGATTACTCCACCCACCATGCTCCCTCTGGTCTCTTTGCGCCCTTTCTTTTTGTTGTTTGTCCATGTTTAATCCTTTAGTCTTTTTGGTCTTTTTTGTTTTTTAATATCTGCATTTTTTTTTTTAATATCTTCATTGGCCATTCTGAGCGCCTTTGGCTTGTATCCATGCTTCTTGTTTCTTGGTGGCTGGTCTTTCTGTTGTTTTCTGCCTCATTTTGCTGCTCCATCCCATTATGTTCAGGTCTTTCTTTGGCTTTGAGGACCTGATTCCCAGTCTTGTGTTTTGGTAGAGCTGCTCCTCGATGGGGACAGTCATCGTCTGATGGTAGTTCTCCAAGTCTCCTTTTTAGGAGCTTTGCTGTTGGGCCACTGCCTTTTTTTTTTTTTTTGACACTAGGGCTTGCTATTTTTGCCCATGGAACCGGAGGCTCACATTGCCCAGGTAATGGGGAACCACGGACTCAAGCAATCCCTAACCTCAGCTACTCAGGTAGCTGGGATTACAAATGCAAGCCACCATGCCCAGCTATTTTTTTTTTTTTTTTTTGGAACTACAGGCCTCAGGCGGGACTCGAACCGCTACGGGGCCTTAGGTGGGACTCGAACCACGATCCCTAGTCCCAGCCGCTTCATAGGCTGAAGCTTACAAGGACGAGCCCCTATGCCCGGCTACCACTGGCATTCTGTAAGCATCCGTCCTTTGGCAAAGGGAGTGTGTTGTTCTTTATTGACTGCATCTCTGTGCCAGGTTTATGGTCATAGCTCCCTAGTGATTGGTAGGCATAACTCTTTTCATGTTTGTTCTCACAGTTCATTGCTCTGTGAACTTGCCTTGCTCTTTTTGAGTCCTGCCTCAGAGGCATTTGTTTTTAAAGTTTTTCTTGGTGTTCCTTGACTCTTCTGTTTCTTTGGTTGAAGTTTGTCTCGATATACTTACTGCTGGTGTGGGCAGCTTGGAGTGGAGGCTAACAGAGAGGGGTCTGTGGTGAACCACCCACCCAACCTCCCTCCCCCACCTCCCTCACACTGCACTCTGCTTCTCAGCAGGCCTCAGGTTTGCGGTGCCCATGTGCCAGCTGCCCCGGCTATTCCTGGAAGCAGCCCAGTCCACGCACGCTCCTTCCCCACCACGTTGGGGGACGAAGGCCGGTCCTGCAACAGGCGCATGGTGGCTGATGTCTGGGCCGCCACAGACATGTGCCAAAACTGGCCCAATCAACCCTCGCATGCGGGCACCCCGTCTTACCCACCCTCCAGAGGCAGACAGGGTCAGTGCCCACAGGGCCACAGGGGGTGCGGGTTGAGCCGAGCTCTCAGCCCGTGCTGCACCCTGCGCCAGCTACCCCTAAGTTGCTTATCTTATGTCATCATTATCTTATTTCATCAAGGCCATCTGGCATACTTTTCAAAGGAAAATGAGGTAGTATTAAGTGCAATACGAAGCTTTTGGTCTGGTTTTTCTTTAATAAAGTATTCTATCTTCTTAATAACGCATCATTTTTGCTAAATTGGAATATGTGTATTAAAGATAAAAAATTTATCTGTTTTCCTCAACTAGAAATGTATACAGGGAAAGTTATGTGCTGGAAATAATACTGGTGGTTAAAAAAAAACAAAAACAAAAACAACTATATTTCTGTTCCTTTGCTTACTGCTGAACATTTGCAAATGAACAGTTTACAATCATGTAACTGACAAATGGAAATATAATGAACATGAAACCATTGCCTTATCACCAATACAATAAAAAGTATATACAAAACGTATAAGGTAATATGATAGAGAACACAGAGAAAATATTATTTAGATTTTTTGATCCGTAAAGACCTCATAACCAAAAAGCTTAAGAATGAAGCTACAATCATATAAAAACCTGGGGGAAGATACCTATGAAAAGGGGCAACCAAATAGTTAAGGCCCAACAAAGACAAAAGCAAGGTGTGTTTAAGGAATTATAAGAAGACACGAGTCTAGGGTAAGAACAAAGATATAATTAGAGACCAGGTGAGATTGGGACTGAGAAAAAGGAGTTTAATGTTCATTATAAAGAGCAATGGAAATAACTAAATTTGTCCCAAGACTGAAAAAGGGAACAAAGTTGAAAGTTCAAATAGAAAGTAAGAATGGAAACTGATGTAGAGTGATCGAAGTAAAGATAGCGAGAAAGGGATGGACTCTAGATACAATTTAGAGATAAAATTGACTGGGTGTACTCATCAACTATGGGATAATCATGTCATATATATAATATAACCAAGATCATGTTTCCACATAATTTGCCATCTAAATGGCACACCTTTGAAAGGAAAATGAAGTAGTTTTAATAATTACACTTGGACAATAGTAATTAAGCAAACAAGCAGAGAGGTTTGATAATCTCTTTTTTTAAAAAAAATTGGTGAAAGATAATGTTTTTCATAAAAATACTGTCAAATTTAAGAAGGAAAAAGTAATGAGAAGTTAGGCTAACTGGCATTATTTTGACAATCAAGACAATAAATCTAAATGTTCAAAACAATGCAATTTTGTGGACAAATAACATTTTGAAAATTAAAAAAAATAAATGTTCAAGAACACTAATATGGAGAAAGCATGATAGGCATAACTTAACTTTGAATAGGATATGAATGACATAGCTACTGCTCATCATATGCTATTGATAATTACTAATTTGCTATCTTATCACATTTACCTAGTATATTCTATTTCAAAATTATACATTAAAACTCTAGTATAGTCCCTAATTGCTTAAATGAAAATTCAAATTTTTATAGTTTGATCTCCTAATGTTCTAAAGTGAATCATATTTTCTTAATTATAAATACTTAGAAATAATTTAAACAAAGTTGGAGACCAAATTAATTTTTGTTGAGTTATTCCTGGAAAAGATAGTATGGCAAATTTCATTTATAAATTAATAACTAATAGAATGGAAATATTGACAAGTTTTTGATATAACTTCTATTTAAATGCCTAAGGACACTCAGAAAATCCCTACAACTATTTGTTATAGAATGAATCTGAAAGTCTATTTTCATCCAATTTCTTAGCATTATTAGTAGAGAACTATAAAGCCAGGATTACTGATTTAAGTAGGTCATCAGATTTAGAAAGAAAACATATATAATACAACTTTGAATACAGATTACCAGGCAAGTGACTGTTATTTTAAGTTTCAGTCAAGTTTGATAGAGCTTTTATGACTGGCTCAAGAAATGAATTACTAAGTTCATCTTTACAGAGAATCTGCTCACTGTAGCCTTAATGTGAAAGTCAGATTGAAAATTCATACCCATAGCGAGGTACTGTAAATGGAATTTTCCCAATAGATTAGAAAGTGGAATTATTATTATTATTAAGAACTGTTCCCATTCAAAAAATTGTTTTTGGTGTAAGATCCCTGATATGAAAAACTTTATCTATTTATTTATGCTTTACTTTCCTACATTTTGATCATTGTTTGAATGTATAACAATATGTTCATTTACTGATCTGATGGATGAGCTTACTGTGTCTATAGTACAGGTAATGAAACAATGGCACAAACACTTAAAGCACACATAATGATTTATGAATCACTAAGAAAGCTTGAAATGCTACTTAAAAAATAAAGTGGGGTAATTTGAAGCAAATATTTTGACTTAATTTTGTTATATGAAATGAAAATTTCAATTATACATAGAGGATTCGTTTCAAAGTGTTTTCACTTTTCCTTTTCTATTTGATATCTAATATCTCTATATGAGTAAAGAAGTAAATGCAGAGAATATTTTCCAATATTTCTCTGAGCCAGATATTAATGATTTTTAACATTCTATTGAAGAGCAAGGTAGACAGAGTATATGTGACTTTTGTAAGATTTTCACTAACCAATGTAATGAATCATTAATGTGACTTTTCAAAAACTGAGCATACCTGTGTGACCAGCACCCCGATCAACACCAGAGTTATCAGGACATGCAGTGAGGTAACTACTAGAAATGGTTAACTGATTTTTTTTTTTTACTTTTAATGTAATGAAGATGTTATTTTTGTTTTTACTACATATAAATAAATTCTAAAACTCAATTTATTGGGTCTGATTGCCTTCATGCAATTTTATATTTGTGAACATTCATATAAACACTCACAGAACTCTCAACTTCTTTATATATTACTATCCCATGTGTGAATACATGCTTTATCCATTGTACATTTATGAATAAAGGTGGTTTCAGATTTTAACTATTGCATAATGGGTTCCTCTAAATACTTTAATACATTTAGTAACCATACATTAACATTTCTAGACTTAGTGAATTGTTGGAGGCTAGAGGCCGCAAATGATCAATGTTAGTGAACAGTGCCAAATGAATTTCAAAGTCACTTATCAATTCATGATCTCATAATGTTACCAAAACTTGGTATTGGCTTCTGTTTTGTTGTAGTGGCAGTAGTACCATATTACAGTTAATATTACAATATCTAAAGATATTCATTTCCCACATAAATTTGAAGATTTCAATGCAGACTTCCACACAAAGGTTAGTATTATAAACAAATCTTAATGTCTGCACCAGTGAGAAAAAAGAGCTTGATAATTCTTTCTCTGATGTGCTCTGAATCAGAGGTAGAGTTGCTTGGGAAGCATTATCCCATATACTCGTTCTCATTTATCAGAATCTTGCTGTTAGGCTGGTTTATCGAACTAACAATGTCCAACAATATTTACACAGAGTGATATGACTCATCTCCTAGCAAATCTTGAAGAAACTGGATAACAATTCCACAACCATCTGTTTGCTAAGTCTGTCATTGAGAAAGAAATTTTTGTAGTTGCTAAAATCAAGAAAGAGGACATTGATAAAAGACAGCCTGTGTTTCTGGATCAGAATACAAAAATATCAGTCTTCTCTAAACAAGATTGCTCTACAGCTTCCACAGTCTCTTAATTTTTTACTAAGGTAACACTGGTTTACAACACTGAACATGTTTTAGAGGTATAGGATCATATCTCTTCAGATGTATGTTACCATGCCATCCCCACGACAATCCCTTTTATTATCCTAATTGTCTTTTTTCATTTTTTTGTAGTTATTAGCAAGTTGATTGTAAAATCCGTATGTAACTGTAAGGTATCCAGAATGGTGAAAATGGTCTTAATAAAGAACAACAAAGTTATGACCCTCTATTCCTCTATTTCAAAATTTACTACAAAACTATAGAAATTAAGGGAGTGAGGTAAAAAGAAACAATACAGAACTATAGGAAAAAAAAACTGTGGTATTAGCATAAAAAGACACTTTTATTAATAAATTGAAATTAGAACTTACAAACACCATACATATTCATTTAATTTTTACTAAGTAATCTATTTTCTTATTTGTTGCTAAATTTTTGTCATTATTTGATATCTCCCCTCAGGTATAGTCCCATAGTTTTATCTCCTATTCCATCTGTTCTTCCCTCCCCTGTTCTGACTTCTTTCTTCTCCCTTCCCTGCCACATACCTCAGATCTAACTCATTTGATTTTGACAAGCATGTCAAGACAATTTAATGCAAAAAGAATAGTCTCTTCAACAAAGAGTGCTGGGACAATCAGAAGTTTATATACCAGTAAAACCAAAAATGTTGAATCTATTTTACATATAAAGAATAACTTGATATTGCTCATAGACCTAAAAGTAAGAGTTAAAACTATAAAATTCTTTTTTTTGACATTCTGTATATTATTTTATTTTATTTTATCTTATTTTTTTTCATTTCATTTTCTATCTGAAAACTTTATTTTTTTTTCTTTCCCTCCTCCTCCCTCCAAATCCCCCCTCTGTATCCCCCTTCTTCCTC
>PVHY01014144.1:0-39290 GCA_004024945.1 Uropsilus gracilis
CTGCTGCCCAGCTAGACTAGAAAGGAATGTGGTGCTAGGGGTGGGAAGTATACAGATGGCGGGCAGGGGGCAGGGTGCTGGAGCAAAACTCTTTATAGAGGGGAAGGGTGTGTACAAACCCCACCACAGAGGAAGGAGAGGTGAGGGCTGTGGTGGTAGAAAAGGGGGCTAAGTTCTCTCTTGTTGGCTCAGAAATATGAGCTCTTAAAGAAGTTGGAGACTTGGTGGAAATGGTGGCTGAGAGGCGCACTGCAGAGAATTGAATTAGTCGGTGATGGGTGGGAGCTGTTTGCTGGCTGGGCAATCCAGCAATCAGATGGGCTTGTTTTGTTTCTGCCTGGCCTTTGTACCCTCTGTCCATTAGTACAATCAATCGGCTGTCATCTGCAGCAGCACCGAGTGGCCCTCCTCCTCCATCATCCATCCAGCCCATCATTCTTCCAGGATAGGCTGGGGATCCCCACCTCAACCAACCAGGAACAAGTTTGTGTTCCATGTCTCACATCTGCTTGGACAAAAGTGTTCATGGGGTGCAGGCTGCAGGCTTCCCTTTCCCATGGAGGCAAAGGACCTGAAACCCTGTGCTTTCTTAGCAAGTCCTTATCTATCAAAGCCGTAAGTTGAAAGAGGCAAATTGATTTTAAGAAACAGATCAGAAATAAAGGAGATAGAAAAGGAAGATTCCCCTGGAAAATTTCTGGGGGTGGGGCAAAAGATGTCAACCTAATTTTCTCAGAGATCTTATGTACATGCTTCCTATTGAAACAGGGTATAAAGAAGACTTTCTGACTTTAACTGTTTACAGCTATCTGCCTGCTTCTCTCTACAAAGCAGGCTACACACTCTTCATTAGCATTTTCACTGATCACCTTTACCATTAATATGCAAACATCAGCTACCAGCTTCTCTCTGCTTTCTTTCCCTCTTTCAGACCTAAAAAGAAAAACTTTGAAACACAGTTTAAACTTTCCACTCGTGGGTGGGTTCTTACCACCATCCCCAGCCTTCTCAACCAAAATACCAAACCAATGCAAGACTATCAGTGCAGACTAATTTATTTCTAACAAAGTGACTTTCTAATTATCCTAATAACTACAAAAAAAACCATGTAAGACTCAGAATACTTCAACATTGTCCAAAACATTTCTCAGCATCGTCCAAAGTCCTTTCCCTAGATTGCCCAAATATCCTAAGTCTCTCAGTCCTGATCATCTCACCAATGTCCAGTCAGAGTCCATCTCCAGACGCTTGAAGACATGTTCCTTTGGCTGCTCCCTTGACTTGCTCCTCCTTGTCTTCCTCGCTTGTCTTCTCCTTGTCACCTTCAGGTAGCAGGAACTCCATGGTGCCGAACCAGCAAAGTTCACTTTCTTCTCAGGCCTAACTTTTGCACGGCCTCTTTCAGACACAAGTCAAACTCAGCAAAACAAACTCCAACACGGAGTTCAAATCTGCAAACTTCTTAACTGCATTTAGCACACATGCTGCCAGCCTGGGTCAGCCAAGGGTTGCAGGTCCCCGGTGGCCACATAGCCAAGCTCACATGTCTCACATCCTTACAAGATGGCCGATTCCCATCTCTCCTCCACTAAACCTCTCCCTATCCAGTCTCCATATTCAAATCTCCAACCTAAATCCAATCCAATCAAATCAAATCCCTCTCTTTGTTTGCACACCCTTTATATACCCTGATTTCCGGCCTTCCAGGAAACCTGTTTCACCTTGACCATTTCACTTCTTTCACCCCCTGCATCTCCCTGAAGGGAAATTCCAGCTAAGGTCATTCTCCCATTTTAGCATACCTGTCCTTGAAATCTGCAATCTTAAACAGGAGACAATGGGGGGGGGGGGCACACCCTATCACTATGACTATTCTAAGAATCCCATCAGTCTTTAATTGTGATTGGCTGAATTCACAAAGGAAGGACCTTCTTTGTTCAATTCTGCCCACAAAATTGTTCTATGTTATGGCAATGTTTTATTCATTCATGCCTTGCCCCCTTCACACCCAAGTGTGCTTCTCCCACAGTCTTCATATCTGGTCATGTTAAAAACTCTCTTCCCTCCTTGAGGTTTGCTTATCTACCTAGACTAGCCTTATGGTACTAGTCATGAGTCTCAACATTAATACCAGCCTAGCAGGCATCAAAAAGGTCAGAGGCTTTGCCCAAAGCCAGATGGTGAGAAAGAACCTGGGGGCTGGATGTTCAGGCCTGAGGCAGAATCCTGACCCTGTTGTTTATTGTATGCGTGTGACCTTGGATTTAGATTTAGTATTAGTAAAACAGTAGAAGTAATGCTTCCATTTCCAGGCACAGTGACTGAGAGGATTAGAGATGATCTGTGGGAAGAGCCAGGCAGGAAGGGGTCAGGGGTTTGCTCAAACAATAGCAGCTTTAAATGCTTGAGATCCAGAACCCAGCTTGCAATCCAACTCATGCCAAGTTTCAACTTTCTCTGGGGTCAGAACTGTCAGGGTGCTGTTGGCACCAGAGAGCCTAAGAGGTAAGTGGAATAGAAACTATACTTATGGGCAAATGGGACCTGTGTCTGCTAAGTGCTCTGCCCTGGCCACAGCACTGGGCCAATGCAATGGGTACACCCGGAGCTAAAAATAGCAGGATCACACTCTTGTCACAGAGGTTCTACCGGTTTTTTAATGCAACATTCACAGTGCAAATAACCTCACTGGACTTTGAATTAGCAGAGTTAACAAAAACAACCCTGCATCTTTCAAAATCAAACCAACTGACCAGGCTCTTTGGGCATGCCCTTATTTAATTTATCCAAGGACCAGAATTACACTTTTGACTTGTGGCCTTGGTGGGAACACGGAAAACATGACTGATGGGAACATCCCCAAAGAGGGTAAAGTCCTGGTAGCTCTGGAGTGGATTCAGTGGAGCTGCTCTGACTGCAAAGTGGCTGGGGATGGATTTGCTGGGACATGAGGGGGAGTGATTTGAATCATGTGTTTTAAAAATGAAATCGTCAGGGTTTTCCAGTAAGTGCTTTATCAAGTCAGTTGAAACCAATAAACAAGAATGATTTAAATCTGCAATTCTGCAAGGCTGAGATTGGCAACGGCTCCAGGGAAAAGGCAAAGGAGGGATGAGGCATGGGGAAGGGACTTCTAAGACTTTCTGTGTCTTTATCACATTCAAATCACAAAAGCTTCCAGCTACAGGCAGACAGGGCAAACTCCCACCCCCTGCCTCATAGGAAGAGGGCCATAACTACTGGTCTTCCTGGTTGCCAGAGCCTGGGCAAATATCTTGAACCAGGCGTATCTTGAACCTGGTGGCAAGAGAGCAGAGAGATCTGATTCTTGACTCGGGGATCTCAGTTGCTAAGAAACAGGGGTTGACAAGAGAAGAGGGGAGAGAGAGCATAGGGCAGCCAGGGGGACAGCGGGACCACCTCCCAACTCACCCCCGCCTCTTGGCAAATGGCTCTAGCAGGCAATTCTGCAGACTTGTCTCAGTCTGGAGGAAAGTTTCTCACGCATGGGGGTGGCATCTGGGCCTGTCTGCAGCCATGAGGACAATCTTGCTTTGTCAAGGGAGCAGCTGTCTGCCACCTGCTCACCAGCCTGGGTTAAGCCCTCTTTGAGCAGGAGCAGGGAGCCTGGCGTCCAGAATAAAGGAGTTCAGTGCCACCTGCCCAGGCCATTAACTTCTAGAGGTGAGCCACTGATGGGTATGATGGCCCAGACATCAGTCACGTGCCTGCCCCACTTTAGGTCCCATGCACAGGGTCCCTCAGCATGCTGGCAGCTGTCCCATACGCTGAACTGGTCTTTTTGTCCCAGCAACACCTGTTCCTGCTCCCACTTCCCTGCCCTAGAGGAAGCATCTGTCCTGGACAGTGGTCTCAGTGCACTGTCCTTGACCTTCCATGGAACAATGCTGCCTGTCCTGCAGGCTCCAGCTCAGAAGTGGCCACTTTTTGGGTGTCTGTGCATGTAGGGAAGGCTGGTGGGGGCTAGAGGAGCAAGGAGACACTGAAATTGTAGAAGAGATTGTCTTATGTACACATGTATCATTCATCAGTAAAGAGAAAAGGAACAGACAGCAACAATTCCTGTGATCATCTCGGATTCTTACCTAGACAGGGGTCACTACTATTCATCTGGCACTTTCTGTGTTGCCCAGATACTATCTTTAGTTCTCACCGACACCTAAGAAGCAGGCATTACTGTGCCACGTCTTCAGGTGAACAACTGGGTGAGACTGTCATGCTCTTAGCCACGACATTCCTGAGGAAAAGGCCTCTGCAGACCACCTCTACTTCAGATGACTGAGTCATTTAGTTAACTTTTCATCTGTTCATTGTCTCTCTTTTTATCCATCTTGTAAACTCTCAGAGGGCAAGACCCATATCTGACACTTCTTGGCAGGCTGTCAAAACTGTTCTTGACATAGGCTGCATACCTGGAAGTTCCTCACAAGCCCAGGAGCACTGGTCTCTCTTTCCTGTGTGATGATGACATCCCTGACCCTCGACCCGTGGGATTTGAACTTGAAAAACTAGCTGATAATTTCTCTAGTTGGGGCCAACTCTTTTTCCCCCAGTCTCCCTAAAGCCTTCCACAAATTCCATTGGAAAGCAAAGGCCTGGGAGAGGCAGGTCTGTGGCCTTAAGGAGTGAGGAGGGTTCTGTCTAGAGGAACAGAATTTGAGCCCGGGAAGTTTATAGGCTCTACATTATTTAACTCTACACAGATCTCTGAAGGCTGTAAGCCTGAGGCCAGTGAACAGCTGGTCTGCCGAGGGCATATATTTGTCTGGTAATTCTAATTCTTATTTAAAAGCCCATCTGCCCCATTCCTGACATCACAGCACAGCTGTGGGTCTTGTTTTCCTTCCTGTTGCCTGTGCGGATAGCCGCAGTGGATGATTAAATGGCTCTGTGGGTGGCCTCCCCAAGTAGTAGGTGTGCATGGACAGGGGGCCTGCAGCCAGTTGGGGTTGCAGGGGTAGCAATAGGTGCTGCAGAGTCAGAACTGCAGTGGAGGTTCTGGTGTCCTGTGTATACCAGGAGGAAAATGAACTTGGAAGGGTCAGAGTCTGGGAGCCCCTCTTCTCATAGGAGGAAGCAGACTCCTTGGGGTCAGGCTGCTCTTGAAGTCCAGAAAGATCTGGCATTTCTGTAACAAAGTGATGGACCTCAAGACTAAAGGACCAAATGGCTTTTCATCTACAGATTCCCTAAGCTTCAGAAGCTTCCCAGATGCAACACAGGCCAAGGACATGAGGCATTTAAAGTATTCAGGACATTCAATAAATAGACATTCCTGTCTCAAGGTAAAATTGTAAAATACAGTCTTTTCCATTACCCTGAGTGCCTGCTAATACTACATTCTCTCTGCCCACTACTCCTTATCTTCTGTACTTCAGAGTAGTTCTGGGTTCAAGTCCTGGGTCTGCTGTGTGATCTTGAACAGTTTCCTTTACCTCTCTGAGCCTCAGATTCTTTATGTGTAAAATGAACCTAGCCATCCTACTTGCAGATGTATAAACTGCAGAAACATTTGCCACATGGCCAGCAAAAGGCATGCACAAGAGTGTTCTCAGTAGCACTAGTGATGCTATCGAAAGACTGGCTAACACACCAACAAAAGAAACACAAATAAGACATGACCCATTCACACAACAAGGTATATCACCTTGTTGTGAAAACAACTGGATTATAGTGTTCCTACAGGGAACTGTTTTGGTGAATCTTAGCAAAATAATAGCGAGCTACAAAAGCAAGTCCTTTAATTAAATTTTAAATTAACTAAATGAACTATGTATTTCCAGGTTTTCACATGAATCTAATAAAACTAAAAATGAAGAGAGAAATGCTAGGGAATCAACTTGACTTGAGTTAAGGGGGGTAAGAAGGATAAGGAAGGAGCACTCGGGGGGGTAGATGTAAGCATCATCATTGTTGTAACCCCTGGGACCACCACCCAAGATGCAGAGACCAAGTACTATGGCTGCTGGTTTGAGCAAAGAAAGAAGCTATTTTTGCAAATTGATTGGCAGGAGATAAACACAAATCCCTTTCCATTCAGGACAGGGATGTTTACATGGATTTTTGAGAACAAAGGAGTAAAAAAAAAAATCTATTGACTGAAAAGAAAGAAATGTAAAAATAACTAGTCTGGGGCATCTTGTGTATGGTGAAATATGGAAAGACTTTTTTCATATTACTGCAGTTTTGAATTTTTGTTGATAAGCCCTTCACCTCTGAGTCACCCTCTCCTCTGGGCCTCCAGGTTCCTGGTTCCCAGCCTTGGAGATAAACTGAAGGTTAGTCACTTCTGCTTGCTCAGACTGTCAGATAAATTGCATCTTTGAATACAAACCTCAAAGAGAAAGGTAGATAAGTTTGTTTCTTTTTTCATTCCTTCTCTATAGTCTCAGAGCAATTCAACCATTTAGTCTTACTTTCATCAGTATTCTAATTCTTGGGTTGGATGTAGGTTCAAAGGTGTTCCTCATATCAGTAAAATAAATAATTAAAAGAAAAATAATCAAACCCAAACCTGGATCATTAAAGATAGCATGAATAGTGTAAAGGATTATAAAGATTGATTCATTTTCATTTACTGATGTCCTTTTAAAATATGATTGCAAGGATTTCAAGATTGCATTAAATGAGATAATATTTGTAACAAGCTTCTTGCAATCTCCGACATCCATTAGATAATCAAGAAGTAAAGTTACTCTATTTACACAGTCAACCAAGGACCTTATCTTACTTCCCATATATCAGGATTGTTAGTACTTGATCCTTTAGACTGAATCTTAAATCATTCACTCATTTTCATCCACTTGTTTCCTGCCTCTCCTCTTTTCCCAGAGCAAATAAAGATGATCTATCCTGTGTCATGGAATGATGAGGACATCTGTATTAGGAGGCTTTGAGATTATTATGTGTGCCCAGTAAACGATTGCTCTTTTACATGCCCTGCATTCGAGCAGTGGGTGGAAAGCACAAGACACACTTCTTTGCCTGGACAGTTTCTGGTCCCTTACAGAGGTTTACCTGCAGGTGGAGTGGGCTTAGGGCCATGCTGTGGTCGTGGGGAGATTGATGAGATCTGTAATATTCAATGAGGATGTAGGAACAGTGTTCTGGATTGCATCTTGAATGGCACTGGGGGCCTAATGAGACCTGAAGTTGTCTTGGAACTGTAAAATTGAGGTCAGAGTCCTGACCTTCCTTCTCATTGGTGGTCATAGACAAGTTAGCTCTCCTTGTCTGTACAATGTAACTTGGAATGTAAATTACACACATTCAGCACCAGCACCAGCAGTAAGTAGCACCACCAAAATAATGCCTCCCTGATAAATATATTTAGAAACTGTAAAGCTCCATATCCTTGATGAGAAAGTCTAATTTTGAATTTTAATGCTGATAAATTGATGGGATAGATGGATGATATTTTTCATGGGTGATATCTGTAGGAAGCTGTTTCCTGGACCTCATCCTTGTCTCCTGAGTCCTTTATCCTTTGGAGCAAGATGCCTGGAAAAGATGGGATGAGTCAGCCTATAGGTCCTTTTCTCCTTTTGTGTCACATGGGACCAAGGGAAGAAGATAACCAGAGCACTACTGGAAGGGAAGTCACTGGAAAGGATTCTGGTGAAGCCTGGTGGTGCTGTAAATTGAGGGGGAGGTTTGGCGGGGAGTGGGTCCTGGCACTCTGACAAGACACAGGACTTTTAAAAATCATTAGGATTGGTCTGAGAAAGTTGCCTCCTTTCCTCCCAGTCCAACAGCATGACTAAGCTATATCTGTGTGCTGGATAGGAAGTTCAGGGTGAACTCTGCTACTTATTTTCAACAGATAAACTGAAAACCTACTCCATGCCAGGTCTGGAACTAAGCATTTCACATGTTTTAAAAATTATCATCCCAGTATCTGTCCACCGTAATGTCTCCAAATAGTTTTTCCAGTTGAAACATAGACTTGGGTGAGTTTCTGAGTCAGATGGGGTTACCCAGATATAAAGAATGAAAAAATGGGGGCAGAGACCAATGTGTTGGTGGCGGCGGCTGCCACAGACAGGAAGTGAGGGCGACCTGCATGTCAGGTCTGAGCTGCCTGTCTAACTCCGAGGTGGGGTGGTGTCTGCCGGTTTGACCTGAGCGGTTGAGGCACACAGCCCTGAGGTCCTCAGCTTTTCAGCTAGAGACACTTCCTGCCATTACTGACCTTTCCATACAACGAGTCCTACCAAACAACTTGGAAAATGCCAGGTGACTAATAATTGCCTGTCATCCCTGCAGCCTTTGTGTTTAACTGTGATGAAGTCTCAAGCGGAAGGCATAGAGGGCTGAGAGATTTTGAGCATTGAGCCTTGTAATTTTGGGGTGTGGAGGATTCAAAAAGGTCCCTTGCATCCCTTTGCATGTTCATCTTTCCAAAGAAGCAGAATTCTGTCCTAGTGGGAAAGGTACCTCCCCATGACCCTCACTGTTCCCTCTCCCCTCCCCTCTATTGGAAACTCTGGGGTATCTGCTTATCTTTGTGAGTAGGGAAACCCCCTGTACATTTAGGAGCGGGTTTCTTTTTTAATTTGATTTTGGAGATAAGGCATATGAAAGTGTCTTATAAATAGTAAAAGCTTACGTAAGTGTAAGGTGATGCTCGTCCTGCTTCTGTGGGGCCTGCTGCAGGCAGAGGCTCTGATCTCACGCCCACTGGGAGCCTTTCTCCCCTCATGGGTTCTGGCCCAGATCTGAAGCCCAGGAAGACATTTTATGTAAGACTGGGCTAAATAAAAAACAGCCCCTCTTCCTGCCCAAATTTGGTTAGATGATTTTAATTAAAAATCATTATTAAATGTTTCTGTGGGGCCTGGCACTGTGCATAGCTGAGGGTATAAAGGAGAACAAGACAAGCTGGCTCCTGTATTCAAGGAATTTACAATTCAGTTAAAAAAACAGGTGGAAATATTTTTGTTAAATGGAACTTTAGTTAAAACGCTAACAGGTAAAATGAAGACATCTGTTGGAGGTGGAGACAGAGGAAGGAGGCACAGGAGGTAAAAGGTCAGAGGTCTTTTTGACTGGATAGCACCATTTCCCCTCAGGCTTTTCTAGGGTTTCTCAGATGTCAGTTCAAAAGGCAATAATTTCCATAAAGCTTCTAGAGAAAAACAGAAAAAGGAGAATTCTTTCATGGCTTGTAGAGAAGGAAAGATTTCTTAAGGCATGAAACACACTAAACATAAAAGGATGCAAATTAAATTAGACTCTAGAAATTTAAAACTTCTGTTTATCAAGTGACAATGCTAAAATAAATAAGGGAGCCAAATCAGAAAATATTTGTAAATGCATACTTGTGACAATTAACTTGTGTCCAGAATATGTAAAGAATTCTTACAACTCATAAACAAAAACAGGTTTTGAAACTTGGTTAAAAGAATTACACAGACACTTCACCAAAAATGTGTATCAGTGGCCAAATTAAACCACATTAAAACACTGGTCAACACTGTCAATCAGTAGTTTGTCAACAGATTGCTTTTAAATAGTGGTGCCAGCATTCAAAACAGCTTTGTGTTTTTCATAGTTCAAATCATCCCCAAATGTGTTTTTCTTATTTTAGTTATAAAACTTTTTCTCATATTCCTTTTCTGCCTCCACGTTATTTTTATCCACAGCTTCAAAGCCTTGAAGACACTTTAGAGAGAGTATCTACAGAAGTCAATGGTTATGTAAAGCCTCTACTTGTGGCCTCCGAGACCTCTTTTCTAAGTTCACAAATGATATATTAATATTTATCTTTGCGAGGAAGCCATCTCTCAGTGGACTGCAGTCACCACTCTCTATAATCATGCAGCTATATCACTATTACTCTAGTACCATAATGATTCTCTCCTGCCTGTCAACAGCCCACTTGCGAAGTACAAGTGACAACTGGGAGAATTTAAGAGACCCCTAAAAGGCTCTTCCAGGGACTAGGGAACATTTGGAAAAATAATGTCAAAACCCCTAGTGAGGTTCCACTGCATACCAGTGGGTTATGTAAAAATAAAAAGTCCCAATAGCAATGAGCATTGGCAAAGATGTGGATTAACTGGAATTGTTATGTAAGATCACTTTGGAAAACAATCTGATAGTTTCCTACAAAGCTGAAAATGCATATCTCAGGTGGCCCAGCACTCACAGGTCTGAAAACATTAGACCCACCAAAAGACATGTATGTCGATGTTCACAATGACTGTGGTTAATAACAGGCAAAAACTTAGATAAACTAAAAAATGAATAAGCAAGTTGTGGTGTATACATTCCAGGGAAAATACTACTCAGCAGTGAAGGGGAGTGTGTAACTGACAAATACAACAACACAGGTGCAGCTTAAGAACAGGATGAGCAAAAGAATACAGATGAAAAACCCTGTGTCAGGCAAACTAATCTGTTGTGTAAAAAACAGGATAGAAAAGTAAGTTTGTGGCTGGGAACTGAGTGGAATGGGATAGAAGAGGAAACTGAGAAGAGAGAGAAGGGAACTCTGGGATGATAAGACTGTTCTATCTCCTAAGAGTAATGCTAGCTACAAGGGTAAATACAACTCCTTGAGTTAAAATTTTAAGCTTTGTGTATTTTGCTGTGTGTAAATTATGTATCAATTTTTAAAGTGTCAGGCAAGGAGCGCTGCTAGTTTCTAATTCCAAGCAGGCAAAGTAAGGACCCTTCTAAAAACAACAAGGAGAATAATAGGTAGCAGAATAAACTTTAGCTCAAGGAAATCTCTAACCTAGAGTAATACCTGGGAACATTAAGCAGATGAAGGATGACAGGTGGGTGACCAGAGAGGATGGAAGCTGACCCTGAGTGGAGAAGGTATGCGTGAAGGGGGCATTGGTTGAATGACAAGGGGAAATTTCATCTGCCGGCAGAATGCTTGAAAGGATATGATGCTGGAGCACTCTTGGGGTTGGGGAAGGATGCTGAAGCAGAAGGACAGCTTGAGAGTCTGGTGAAAAGTGTTCTCTGTACCCTCCCCCCACTTCCCTAAGATACCAGTATTATGAACTCAGAAACTCATACCCTTCCACTTTTCTGGAAACCTGAACCCTTCTTGAGACATAGGGTCTGGGAAATCGGGACCAACTGTGGGCTAGTTCTATTTTTTCTATTTTGTGCACACTTCCTCAACACATACAAAAAAGATATGGAGACAGTTATTTGCCTGAGGTATGAATGAAAAAGAGGAAACAAGGCCGTCTATCATCCAATCACTCATGCTTGCATTATACCTTATGTAGTATTTCCACCATTAAGGAAACTGTGAGTAGTGCAGACACTTGTCTATCTTACTGATGAGATGAACTGAGACACAGAAGTTTTCCTGACCTTTCCAAGGTCAGAGCAAGGGTTTCATCTTCCTGCATATATAAGTATGATGGCTTAATGCTCTTCAGAAATAGGGCTGGACAAATCAAAAGAAGAATCTCTGATCCCCTTCAGATTCAACATTAGAAGACATAAACTAATCCAGGAAACAGGAAGCAGATTGATGGGCCTGGGGGTGGGAGGCCAGGTGAAGTGGAGGCAAAAGTTGGTGAACCGTGAGAGACTTGTAGGGCTAGGGGTGGTTAATGAATTCACTAGGGTTTCCATGCCTCAAAACTAATTCTGATTTTGCACTTTAAATACATACATTTGATAGTGTGTTGATAATCCCTAAGTAAAATTGTTTAAAGAAATACGTGGACAGAAATGAATGTACTGCTGGGAGGACTTTCAGTGATTTCCTTTTTTAAACCTCTAGGAAGTAGCCCAAATATGTTAGATATAACAGTTAGGTGGACCCTGACATTGTGGAGCTCTCCTGAAAGGAGAGGACTTCCAACAAGGGAAATAAACAGAACAAACGTTTACTGAGTGTGTGTCCAAGACCCAGGTTTGAATCTCAAATGTATATACTGAAACTTAGAGCCCTGATGGAATGGTATTAGGATGAGGGTTCTTGGGAGGTGACTAGAGAAAAATGGGGTCATGAGGGTGGTTTCCTCAAGATGGGATTGGCAGCCTTCTGAGAAGAGACAGGCTCCTGCTCTTGGCCATGTGAGGACACTGTGAGGAGGTAGCCGTCTGCATGCCAGGATGCCAGCTCACCAGATACTGGATATGATGGCATCTGGAAGCTGGACTCCCCAGTCTGAAAAACTGTGAGGAATAAATGCCTTTTGTCTAAGTCTAAGTCACCCTCCACAGTATTCTTATGACAGCAGCTGTGCTAAGACAATCTTTAACATATTTAAATTTTTTTGATAAACTCAAGTCTAGCTTACTGGGAAGAAATTCTCAACCCAATAATATTTCTAGATGGGGGGGAGTCAATTGCTAATACCCCTCCCCCCAATTACTTCATGAATAGTGAATCCTTTGACATAGGTGTCAGACATAGGATAATGAAAATTATTACTAATAAAACTGGAGGTGGCAGAGAGATGCCACCTAAAGGTCTGCTAATGGGCTGTGCTGAATTAGATTTAAATTTTAAATTACAACCCCCTCCCCCACAGTCCCCACTAAACTTTCCACAGAGTAGAGATCATGAGCTTTCTGGGGAACATGGATTTGCCCAGTTCCTTTATCCAAATTCACTGACTAGCAATTTGCTAATTATACAAATCGTACCAAATCAAGTTGAGGGTGATATTGGGAAGAGTATAGATTTACAAAAGGTCATTCACCTGGAAACACAAGGAATCAGAACTAAGAATTGCTCCAAATGGGCTTGGGGACTCAGACAGAGGTTCACATGCCAAAGCACTGCTACATCAGTGGACTTCATTCTGAAAGTTGTGTTTGAAAATAATTTCCGTGCATTGAACCCTCGATTAAATGGATTCAGGGGAAAAAAGGAACCCACTGGTGAACTTGTCAGTGGGATAGTTTCTAGATCCTTTCTTTCATATGGATATCCGCTGTGATCTTTCCTGCATGTGAGTCAATGACCAGACAGACTGGGACAAATGATGTGGTTTTTGTCTTCAGGGGGCTCCATTGCTGATCAGTGACCTCTGAATTATAGCTCCAACCTCAACTTTGTCAGGGTATCTTCCACAGATCCTATTATCAACAAACGGGATTACTGTTTGTGCTTATACATGTACCTCAAACCTATTTTCATCCTTGTTTTTTACTTGTTATTCATTTTGCCTGGAATCCAATTCAATTAAACAGTATTTTTTGAGCATCTGCTGTGTTAAGATTGTGGGAGGTGTAACTACATGAAAGAATGATACTGGATATTGCAAAGCTTGGTCTTTAAATATCTAAATCCTGCCCATTCTTCAAGACCCATTCCTCCAAGAAGCCTTCCCAAATTTTTCAATCAGTCATCGTCTCTGATCTTTGCTCCTTGAAATACAGCTTTGAATGTTGCAACTCTCTATTGATTGGTGATTCCTTAGACATTCAATTTCCCAGTCAAAACAGACAAAAATTCCATGAATTCCACTATCTCTACAACAGAGACCCTGAAATGCTTATCTTTTGTTCTTTTGACCCCCTACTCTCAATTTTACTACCTAGCATATAATGGAGAGAAAAGGACAGTTAATGGATGGCCAAGGTGATTTATTGTCCTCCTGTATCTTTTGTGTCCATCTCCTCACTCACCTTTGCTTTTTTGACAACCCATTCCATCTTCATCTCCCTGTCACTATGGCAATGGGTCCTTCCCACCTTCATCTTTCAGGTCATCTCACTGAAGCCTCTGACCCTTAGACTTTAATAAACCCAGCCACAGATGCCCTCACCTTCCCTAAAAATGCAGAATATTGGTCTTTCCTTCCCATAGTCCACGTCCATCCCGAGAGACCAAGGAGGTTCTGCCCTGGACCCGGAACCAGCTTACATCTCAGTGCAACCAAGAACTCTTGGGTTTCTCCAGGTTTAGATGCCAAACATCTCACCAGTCTGGAGAATACAGCAAATTTCTTTTTCTGTTACCTGGACAGGATCAAAGAGTATGTGTGCATGACAGGGGCAGTGGAGTTGGGAGGGCACAAGACATCTATTACTAAGGAAATTTTGATTTGTACCATAAATTCAGCTCAAACCAGCATCAACAAAAGGGAAGCTTGGCCCAGAGTGCTGGGGCATCTTATGCAATCTAGTTAAGGATGCAGTATGGCTAGAATCAGAAACAGTGAACAGAGCTCATAGGATCCCAAAAGTCCTGTCATTCTCCTTGCCAGTTTCTCTCTGTAACCCCTTGGCATCCTGGAACACTCCTGGTAGAACCTCTAGACAGCAGACTACAATACCTCTCTATGGGTATCTGGTGAGTTCCTTTCTTGATTTTTTTTTTCAGAGGTATGCCACATCTCTGTATGCACACTAGTGCAATATTCCTGAATAAGAATGAGTAGAAGTCATTTCTTGGCTTTCCTTTCTTTGGTGGGATCAGTCCATCTCCCTTTTATGTCCATACCTTCTGTGCATAGTACCGACACTGATCTATTTTGTGTGTAACATATATGACCAATGGGGTTTGTTTTAAGATTTGTTTAATATTCTATTCTAAATAAAATCATTGCAAGGAAAAGAGTTTAAGTTTTATATGTAGAAGAAATGAAATGAAACAGCTTTTACTGCTCTCCCTTGTGGTCCACCTCCCTTTCACAGGAAAAACAAACAAACAAAACAACCCCAACACTTTTCAGCTATGAGTTATTCACCTGATAGTTCCCCTATATTGCTAACTCACAGATTGCTCTTGATTCATCAACTTTAAACATTAGTTATAGATTTCCTCTTATGGTAATGAGGATTTTTAACTCATATACATTTTCCTCTTCTAGCTTTCTCCAACTTTTGGTTAACAATGCTTTTGTTATCATGATTAAATAAATATTGTTTACTCTTTAGTCAAGTAATTTATCCAGTTTAATTACATATCTGTATTTGCACAATTTTCTTTTTTGTTTTTCCAGGGGTTAATAATTGCCTTTAATTTTCATTTGTTTACTTTTCTATCAACACCTGATTAAGTCCTCCTACATGCTCCCACAGCTCTGTGAAACACTGCCAAACCTGTCAGATAATCCTCCCCTAACTGCATTTCAGACATCTCTCTTATTTAGGGATCAGTTATTCACTCAGTGGTTGTCTACCTGTTTCAGCCCTTTCCTTTGCTGACCTTCTGTTCATTCTTTTCTCTCTCTTGTTCCTTAATGTATCCCTTTCCCCTCACCCTTTTTCTGGTCTTCATTTTCTTTCTTATATTTAAACAGAGAATAGTTTCCAATAGTGGCATTCTAAGAAATTGGGGTTAATTTTTTGAAAATTTTTTATTTTAATTCTCATTTTTGGTTTACTCCTGATATGAGTGCTATAGAATTCCATGTTGAAAATAATTTTCTTGTAGGATTTTGGAGGTTTCACTGTGTTCAGTGTTGCTAATGAAAAGACTGATACCATTCCGAATACTGCTCATTATTTATGAACTATTTCTCGTTCTCTCTCACCTTGGTCTTTCAATTTTTAAAATCTATTTTTTTGTTCAAGGGTTCTGAATTGACAATGATGTGAACACTTGGTAAGTCTTGTCAATTTGGAGACATTTTGGGTACTATTTGCATATGTAATTTCTTTGATAATTTCCTCCTCAATGCTTTCTCTTCAATTTATTTGACTGTTTTCTTAGAAATAAGATTCCTTATTATCACCTCTAATTTTCTTACTCATATTTTCCAATTTTCCTTTATCTTTATTTTGATGCCAAAAATGAGATTTCTTCAACATTGTCTTTGGATACTTCTTTCCTTTCTTATAAAAATTTTAATTTCTAATATCTTGTATTTTATTTCTGATCATACCTTAGAAAACAAAATTCTGTTCACATTTCATAGATGCAACATCTCTCTTACTTCTTTGAGGATAATAGTGATGGGTTTTTATATTTAGTTTACCTTCTATTCTTTTCCCTGCAGTGTTTCTATTTTCCTTGGGTTCCTTTTAGTTGTTTGTCTTAGTCTCTTTCATGTTTGAGGCTATGCCTGAAGGTGAGATGATCCTTTGCTTTTTTGTTTAATTTGAAGAGCATGTCCCTCTTAAAGTCCTGGGGAATTCTCAGTGCATAGATGGTGTTTTAGAGAAACTGATTGTTTTCTTCCATGGGGACCTCCAAATTTAAGTCTTTTTTCTGTTGTCTCCTTTCTGGAGTGGTTTATTCTCCCCACTAGTAGAAATTCCCTGAAGACTGGGTAGGAATGAAAAAAAGCTTTGAGGTTACCAAAGGGAGATAGCCTGGAAATTCTTTTCCAGGGGTGACCCTAGGGTGGCAGTGAGATCTAGAAGAGATCTAAAAGACAAATGATTGGGAGGGAAAGGGGGCCATAGACAGTATTTCAGATGTTTTCTATTCAGCAAGCGAAGCAGCAGGGAGCTGCTGACTTTTATTGTACATAGGAGTATGGCTATCCCTGCAGAAACCTGAATGGAGAGAGAACCAAGACCAGAGACCACTCACCTCTACTCTTTGATGCCTTGGTATTGCATCAAGTCTCATTTCATGGAGAGATTCCTTGGGAAGACATGGTTTCTTGTTTTGTTTTTAATCTCTCCACCAGCACTCAGAATGAGTGTTAAATTGACAAATTAGGTTCAAGTATAGGCAATAAAGAATAGTTTGTGAACCTGGAGTCATACCTGGTGTGTGTACATTTGTCAATAAACTAATGTCAAGTATACTCAATAATTACATAAAAGAAACTCCTCAAGACCAAAGAGAGTACTTCTGGAAAGGATTGTAATAGGCTCCCTGACTATCCTTACCTCTATCTTGTAGGCCTAGTCTGCATCTATCATTGGAAGAAGAACCTATCAGAGACTCAAGAGTTACTCTACCCTTATTATCACAGTTAGATCTCATCAGGAGTTGACCAGCCCACCAATGGGAAAATCAAATGAGGGCAGTTGAAATTCTTGACATTTCTGGAGGGAATTTCAGTCCTTCAGTTGATCGGCCACATATTTGTACATATGAATACACATGTGTTTACTCATAGGCTGGGTTCTAAACTCAAGTAATCAGGAGAAAGAAGGGCAGAGGAGGGAGAAATGTGTTCATTTCTAGCCCATTTCCTGTCTAGAGGTCTCCAGGTAAAGCTCAGGACCCTGAAGATTTGGTGATAGCTTTCATAAATCCAGTAGTTCCAAAAAGACAAGACAGAGAAGAGAGAAGATGGTGTCTGAGTATGAAGGCACAGGGAAGATGGCCAGAGCCCCAGACCCACACCCCCAGCGCTATGGAAAGTAGTTTTCCTTCCCCCCTTTCTATCCTAAGAACTCCAATACAAAGGTAATGTGTCACCATATTTTCAGCAATTCTGCTAAGTTGTATCTCAGAGAAGTGAAAGACAAATCTCCAGAGATTTGCACATTTGATTCGCACCTAACATAGCAGCTGTTTGCTGCCAGGGGAAACACTGCTGTGCAGATTTCCAGCAGCCACCAGAGAGCAAGTCTTCAACCATATAACCATTTTGCTTGTCTTGTTGTTTAGGCCTTGGGGGAAAGTGTGAATGATGCAATGCCAATCCTACTTGCTGGGAATGACTCAGGAGCCACTTTGGGAAAATGTAAACCTTGCCCAGGGAGAGCACTTAGCAAGTAGTGGCAGCAGCTCTTTCATCATACCCAGAGATGAGATGCCGCCCTCTGAAGAGATGCATGCAGATAGCATTCTAATGATACTTGCATTTTTCTTAAAGGGGCTTCACAAGAGAGAACCTCATTAAACTCTAACGACAGCCTCCTGAAATATACAAACTCTATGCCCTGTATTTCTAAGAGAGGAATTGAATCCCAAATGGCTGACTGGGTGGCCTGTATTTAGCCAGTAACAGAAAGACTCAGAAATCCATTTTCTTTCTCACAGCCTCTCTTTCTCCATCCTCTTTGGCCAAACCACCCCTTTGAAGAAACTCATTTAGGACTATAAATACATAACACACATGCATATACACACACACACACATATAGATAGATAGATAGATAGATATAGATACATATGTGCAATCTGTTGAATAAAGGCTTGAAGAAAAAACAATCCAACTGACAATATGAATATCTAAATTGATGATCTCACTTATCAAAGAACAATTTTTCACTGATACTATGACTCCCCATGGTGCCCTTCCTGAGTACATTTAAATAAATCATGTGTCATGGCCAGCGTTTGAGAGTGGAGCTCACTTGTACATTGGAGATCTTCCTGAATTTCACTTCCTTTTGAGAATGGAGAAAGAGGATGAGAGAGGATTGAATGAGGATGATTATGTATTTCTGGACCTTTCTATTACTGGCTTCTGGATCTTTGCTTGTCGAGAAAAGTCAGGAAGCAGGAGACAATGAAGCTCTAAGCTGTGATGCTCAGTTGTCAAGAGTGCTGAAGAACAGCTGGAGACTAATAGTGACTTCTGAAATAAATGTGTAGCCAATGAATACAGAGAAATAATTTAGAAAAATACAGTCACATCTAACTTTCAGGTTGGTATACAAAAGTAAGCCCTGCCTACAGCACTATAAACCCACAAGTGTAGAACCTCAGAAAAGCTGTGTAGAGGCTTGTTGAGCTAAGACTCAGTGGGGGGTAGAGGGTTAGAAGGAACCAGAAATCCCTGCCAAGTGGCCTTCTAGAGCTCACCTGCCAGGATCTGGAATAGCTGCTGTCCAGAGGCATGTAGGTGATAGAACCTTTGGCCCCAAACCCAGTCTTCCCGCTCCCCACCATGTATCATGGCCAGGATTTGGGAGTGGGAATCAATTGTACACGGGAGATTTTCCTGAATTTCAAATTCCCTTTGAGAATGGAGAGAGAGAGAGGATGAGAGACAATGTGAGGATGAATATGCATTTCTGAATTTTTCTATTACTGGCTAATCAGCATGTGTTTCTGAGCGCAAAACACAAGTGGGTTCAAATTTGGACTGGTGACTTTCTAGTTCAGAGAAGTTGTACAAGATTTGTAACCTTTCTAAGTCTTTGATTCTATATCTGAAAAAGGAAAGAGTAATTAACTACTTTGGAGGGCGGCAGGGCACCTTAGAAGTGATGTCTGTGAAGGGTTTTCTCAATAATGAATGGAGAGTCGGCATGCTCCCAGTCCTCCCTCAACACACACACACACACACACACACACACACACACACACACACACACACACACACACCTCCAGGCTAAGGGCTGCATAATCTGTAACAATGAGACTTGTTCCAGAAGCTGCCTGCCTACCTAGCAGAGCTTAAAATCTTGCATCAAAAGCAACAATAATCCAGTGATCTACACTTTTCTCTGCAAAGAAATGGGGTGGTGGAGAATCCACTTTGGGGTTAGTGGTGGCAGTAGCATCCGGTTTCTGGGGGCCACAGAGCCAGCAGGGGTGTCGGGGAGTTCCAACGTTGGCTGTGCAGCAAACCAAGGCCTCTGGTTGTTAGCTGGAATCTGTCAGGTCCTTACCAGGTGGTTTTGCGGAGGGATTTTTGACTGCTGAGCCTCCCTTTGCTCTTGTCTGTGTTCTGAAACTTCTTGAAAATTCTGCGGGTTACTCTAAGCTCCCTTCACTAGTTTCGTTTTCTCTTTAAGTCAGAAAACATGCTTTTCTGTTCCTAGCTATAGAAAGTTGCCTGGCATAGCTTTCCAAGCCCCCATTACAGCAGTTTCCCCACTTTAATCTATTTCCTTTCTTTCATTCATCATATGGTAATTATTTCACCAGTTCAAGACTTACTCGTCTATCTTTCCTCCCAAAAGGAAACTTCCTGAGAACATGCTGCTGCCGCTGTGTCTCCACTGTGAGACTCTGGAAGCAGTGGCATATGGCAGTGACCCTGCCCACTCAGGGTCAGTGTGCCTGGGTCTGAATCAGGCCTCTGCTCCTGCATGGTTTGGACCTCCAAGACTCCCGGTCCTCCACCCATGAAGCAGGCATAGTGCTGGGCTTCACACACAGCTGAAACAAGTACAGAGATGTGAGGAGTGCGTGGCATCTTGTTTAGGAAATTAGAATGAACTTAGAGAAACTTCAAATGAGGATAATAGCAGCTTCGGATTGTGTGGTGGTCTTTGTCCCTTCATGCTCTGAGAGGAATTCTTTCCCTCTGGTCAGACTGAAAAATTACTAGATGGGGATTTGGGGTCTGTCTGGTCACAGAACACTGTCTTCAAGAGGGCTCTCCACTTCAGAGAGCTTTATGCCACCTGTGTTTTGTTACATAAGCTCCCAAACCTGGGAGCTGGGGGTCTGGAAACTCAGTCTTCCCAAAATCCTTGAGTCATGGATGACCCTGCTACCTGCCTTCTATATGCCCCAAGACCACTCCCTGTCTTTTCCCAGTCTTCTGGGACCATTGGGATCAGGGAGAGTTGCTTCCAGGAAAAACTGTTCCTTTTTTTTTTTTGGGGGGGGGGGGCTCAAGCTTGTGGGATACAGAAACATCAGGGTGCAGTGTCTCCCTGCCAGGACAGGGTAGCCAACCCAAACACTACATTCCTGGATGACTGGCCTTTTACGGAAGTAATGTTTCATTTTCCACATTCTTGGCTCTTCCACAGGGTGCAAGGGCCATACGAGCTGTGTGTCTACTGCGTACGTCAGGGGTGGTGCAACCAAGTCAGGGGCAGAGAGCCCAGACGTTTGCTGCTCTATTTTAAGGTTCCCGGTTCTGTTTCCCGGCATCTGTCACTTGGTCAGAGGAAAGGGAAAGCTGGGAGGAAGGGGGGGAGGGAGAACAAGAGTCCCAGGTCACTAGCACTCATTACTTCCAGCTGAGTGGAAATTCCCATATCCTTGATCAAAGTCAAACCCTTCCCAAGTCCCCAAAGGGATGACTCAGAATTCTTCCCTAGTCATGGTCAAAACAGAGTCTTTGCTC
Source organism: Uropsilus gracilis (assembly GCA_004024945.1). Lineage (NCBI taxonomy): Eukaryota > Metazoa > Chordata > Mammalia > Eulipotyphla > Talpidae > Uropsilus > Uropsilus gracilis. Next base: position 20,901 of record PVHY01014144.1, read on the forward strand.
ATTTCAATAACAAATTAAAATGGATAGTTCTGTGTCATTTGTAGAAATATTTGATTTCACAGAACACATTCATATACTTTCTCCCCACTCGCTGGCTAAGACTGACATTACTACTCTCTTGCATTGTTTGCAAGTGAGAAAACTGAGGCACAGCAAGGCTAATAATGGGCCATTGATCACACAGCAACTTAGTCACAGAACAAGTCAGAGGCTACTAGATTCCTCAATTTTAAATTATGTTCTACCAGCCATTAAAAAATCACTCATTTATTTTCTTTCCCCCATATCATGGCACCTCTCCAGTGCTCACAAACATCTGTTTTATGGAGAAGGAAGCATGGGGGTTGGGTGGCGGTAGTGTTGGTATACAGTAACCCCATGTCTTCCTGTTCCTGTGGTTTATTGCTCCTCAAATTCAGCATCACAGGAAAGGATACCCATTCCCTCAGTCATTGAGGGTCAACTGCATGCAGCTGTTGTGCTTCTGTAGGTCTACATTTATGAAAGAAAATGGCACTCAACACAAAATTGCAACAAAATATAATAAAGTACTGTGTTATTGGCAAAAACAGGATATTACAGGGATACAGGCAAAGAGGAAATTCTTGGTCAGGGAGCAATGAGGAAACTATCATAGATGAGGTGACTTCCCCCCTAACTTTTATTGTGAAAACTTTCAATTATAGAAGCACCAAGAGATGATTGGAACCACTACCTAAATTGAACCATTGTGAGCATGTGCCACATCTTTCTCTCTCTTGACTTGCAGACTGGCAGGCAGAGATACATGGGTATATGTACATCTGTGTAGGCAGATAGCTGAACATTTGAAAGTGAGGGATCATGACAGTCATGCCACACATCTTATATGCATTCAAAATGGTTAATTTTGAGATGTTTTTTTGCCAGATATGAGTAGCAGTTTGGCAGACAGAAAAGGAAGACCAATTAGGTGAGGTGATGACTATGCATGCAAAGCAAATAGGTGGTAAAGGTGACTGAGCATGAGCAGATCTGAGGAGTTTATTGAACAGATAGAAGGGGAGGCTGGAGCAACTGATAGGAAATGGACTGCAGAGGTCATGGCATGTCCTGGCTGCAAGTTTTAGTGTGACCCTGGAGACGTGCAAGTCAGTGAGAGAGGCAGAACCTTTGAAAGAGGTTGATGACATGCACTCACTAATCATTCCTTAGTCCAAAGTAGGTGTGTTGGGAAAAGATGGGTAAGATGGAAAAGGATGTGAGATGGTGAAACAGTAGCTGCAAGGACGGAGGGGGAAGATTCCAGAGTTCAAGTCAGAATAGATAGGACTTGGAAACTGAAAATAGGAGAGATGGAAGTCAGGGATCTTTGATGTGAGTGAGCCTCTTTCAAAAGCAACTAAATAGATGCCTCATTGACATCAATTAACACCATTCATGTAGTCAAGAGCAGGCAAGATATTGAATTAGTTTTGGATAAGTTTCAGATACCCAAAATACAGGTAGAAATAAGCATTTTGAACTTTAGCAAGGACCAGAGAGATGGGTTGGGATTGAGGTGGGGGTTGGTCAGTGGCATGTAGTCACTGGTAGAAGCTAGAAGATAAGTCAGGTGTCAACTTGATACCCCAGGCAGCGTCTACACTGCACACACAGAGGGCACACAAGATGAGTAGTTCATGAGAAAGAAGTTCCAGACTCCAGGTTGGAAGTTTAGAGGACAAGTCAAAGTTTTGTTTTTACAGTGGAGGGTTGTAGTAGATGGAGAGAGTGGTCCCAGGGCTAAAGTCTACTGAAAGTGACTGACTGATCCTCTAAACTGGCTCGAAAGCCAAAAGTTCTTTCCATGAATTCTGTCTCCACTCCAAGACATGGAGACCAAACTGAGATCTAAGAGAAGGCAAACCTTCCCTGTTCAAGCCCTTTTGGAGGAGATGTAATATTTTAGAAGTCTGGGCAGGAAATAATTTTCTGAAACTCTAGAGAGGAGGCAGGGATTGAGGGCATAGTCTATAGAGTGAGGTGCTACCACAAGGATGCTGGAGTCAATTGATGCTGTAGAAATGATCACTCTCTGTCCTTCTTCAATCTCTCCATGCCTCAGTTTTCCCAGTAGTGAGAGCACCTTCTCCAGATGTTAGTTTGAAGATCAAGTGAGACAATAACTACAATAAACTTACATTTAGAAAATGGAGGATACTCAGGAAATGTGACCGAGCATGTGCGCATTCAGGGTTCAGGAAGCCTGGGGATTTGGATCACAGAAGTTTCTCCTGTGGCCACACTTGAAGCAGCACAGCCTGGTGGGGAGGGAGTAGCTCCTCAGAGCTCAGTCACACAGCTCACCGCGTGTCCCCTGTGCACAGTTGTCTGGGGCCCATTAGGGAGGGTACCTTTCTTTCTCTGCAAAACAGCATGTATTCCCGTCGTCCTCCCTCCTTCTCCCCCCGGTCCACCTGGCCTGTTTCTAGGACAGCTGTTATGTCAGGGCTGATGGCCTGGGAGCCTATGAAGGACCACCTGTTTCATTGCTGCCTTACCCTCCTCCCTCTCAACCCACCTCTGCCAGCCCCAGCCTCTCGGCTACTCACACATTCAACCACGTTTCTCACTCAGGCTTTAGGGGCACACTGTTGCGTTTCCTTACATTTGTCACAGCTCTCACATCCAGCTCTGTTGCTCTTTCAAGCCTCCACCCCCACTTCCTGTAAAACTGATTTTTTCCTGTATCCCTGCATCAGCTTCCCCAACCCCACTTCCTCCCCCCTATTGCAATAAGGTTTCATGGAAGGTGACTCAAAGAAGGGGGTGCAGGCCCCACAGAGGGCAGGTCCCTAATTCTAGGAGGTGGCAGAGTCCTTCCTGTTGCCCTCATTCAATGTCTTTGCAAGTGATGTTCACATGCGGGAGCTTCCTTTTCTCCTTATGTCTCATCAGTGGTCCATGTAAGTACCTAGAAATCCCAGCTAGAGCAGAGTGAAGAGATGACCTGAAGTTGCAGCCAGGGTCCAGGTGGGAGCTGCTCAGAGGTAAGTGGACAGTGTACTGCATGGCCCTGTGTGAGAACCTTCTGGACAGACCTGGGGTTCAATCCTGGTCCATCTACATGCTAAGTGTGTCCCTGTGGTATATGACTTACCCACTGCTGTCAGTTTCTATTGGCAGAGCTGGTGTCTACAAGGTCCTGGGCTCAGCACTGGATCAGCACTAGGATAGATACTATACTATATAGATACTATAGATGGTAGCTTCTCTTCCTCCAAGACAGGGTCCAGAGCAGGTCCCCTATAGCCAGTTGTAATCTAGTCCACACTTTCGCCTAGCTTGTGACTTTTGGGAATATCTAGTAGAGTGGGGGAACAGAAGGGGAGGTGTGCAAGGGGCATGGGCATTCCTTACTGAGGCTCTTCACAGGGGCATCTGATGTGGCACAGGCTCTCTGTGTGCTCACTGCTCTGTTTCCAACTCTGTCTGGGCTCAGAAGCCACTGATGTCAGCTAGCCAGACCCTCCCCTGGCTCTATGCCAATCTGTGCACTAGGAGACTCCACATCACTGTGTGTGTATATGAGAGAGAGAGAGAAAGAGAGAGAGAGGGAGGGAGGAAGGGAAAGAGAGAGATAGAAGAGAGAGAGAGAGAAAGGGGATGCAGAGGGTGTATAATCCAGTCTGTCTGTGACCTATTTCCAGAAGATCATCTGGTTGAAATTCAGGCAAAATGCCTGTAACTCCAGGGGTCCTAGGGAGTCTGGGCTGACCGTGACACTCCAAAAACACTCTCCAAGTTCAGTGCAACATCCATGCCTTCACTTCTCATTCTTTACTAAATGAACACCTATTCTGTGCTAGGCACCAAGATTTGGGACTCCCTGGGTTCATTTTAGACTTTCCCCTATGAGCATTCAGATCACAGAGGCAGCTATCTGGCACAGGAGATTGGGAACCAATCTGTTCTGTTTCCCCAAAGAAATGAAAATAGGTGACTGTGTTTTCAACTGCTTTGCACAGAGTATTCCCTCTGTGAGGTCTTTCAGTCTGCTGCCCTCACACATGTGTGTGCACACAAATTGAGAGTAAAACAACACCTCCTCTCTCTGCACTACATCCTCTTCTCCCTTGGACACAACAATAGGCCTTTTGCAGCATCTCCTCAGAATGCAGGAAACTTCTTATCTATAAATTACTTTTTAACTCTGGTAGTTCTCCTGGTTGGAGAATGTGAAGAATATGGTAAGAGGAAGTGAGTTGGTCAAAATCCCCCTCTTGACCTCAACCAGGGAGTGTTGGGTTTCCCAGTGCTTGTCTTCTGCTAGAACAGAGACACAATCCAGGGGACTACCTGCCTGATCCCTTGGTTCTAGAAGCAAAAAATTGCTCACTTCTCAGCCTGGAAAGAACAGGGAACATAAATATCTCCTGCTAATTGTTTGTAAATCCCAGGTCACATCTCACCCCCATCTTTCATTTCTAAGTGATTTCTCAGGACTGTGGAAAATTATTAAATGAGAAAAAAATTCAGATCTTGAGAATTCATTTCTAAGTCTCAATGATTGGAAAGAAGATACTCTCATAAAATTACACTCATGATAAAAGGGGATGGGAAGGGAAGGAGGGTGAGAAAGAGGAAGGCATTTAGAAATCCAGGGCTCTTAGGCAATTCTCCTCATTTGGAATTGGCGGTCATACAATGAGTTGTGGCCCATTTTTGGCCATTGATTTGACTGGACAGAGTGAGATGGCGTCAGAAACTTTCATAGGTGAGCACTGAGGCAGCTTGGGACAAGATGAGCAGAGGAAAGACAGGCACACAGTAGCGGGAACCTGGGCATGGCATTAGGGAGAATTCAGGTGTTGGGGTGTGGGACAAACAGACCATCACTGGCGGGCAGGTAGGCAGGTCCACAAAACACTGGGCACAGGACCTGTGAAAGACCCAGTCAGCTTTGAGAGCCAATGACACAGACACCAGAGGCTCTGTGGTCAGACTCCCAGGAGGCACGATGCATTCCACAGACTGTGGACACTGAAGATGTGACTCTCTTGGAAACTTCCCTGGGTGTCTTCCTGGTGGGAATCATTTTTCCATGAGCAAATTGGGTTGTTGAAGCACAGTTGGATAGGGTACAAGTTCACAGAAATGCCGTTAGACTTTGCGTTTTCCTGCAAAGATAAATTAAAGCCTAGAGGGACGCTGGCAGAGAACGGGGCTCTCCCAAGTCATTCTTGGGAACTTCTTGCACAAGGGACCAAGGGAGCAACAAAGCACGGGGTCAGTGATGACACAGCTGAGGGCAGAGACAGAAAGTGGAGGATGTGAATTACGAGAGAGAAATGGAATGAGGAGAGAAGAGGCATGGGGAGAAGATACAGGGAAAGAAGCTTATGGAAGACATTATTCGCCAAATCTCTGCTTTATTATTCTCATAGTGAGCAACTTCTGAATTTCAGAAAATGCAGGTGGCATGGTATATGCTTGAGAAACACAGACTCCTGAGCTGTGCTATGGACATCAAGTCCCAGCTCATCACACACTTACTGCGTGACCATAGGCAAGTTACTCCACTAACACCTGCCGTTTACCCAAACATAACATGAGGGCCAGTGAGCATCCATCTTATAAGGTAACAGAACTGAAAGATAATTCAGGTGAAAGCAACCAGAACAGAGCCTGGCACACAGTAAGTGCTCAATGAATGTTAGCTACTATTATTCATATTGAAACCATCTGGCCAGCCATACACTAAACTGAGCTCAGTGCCAGGAGTTGAAGATAAGATGAATCAGGCAACAAGAAAACAGATCCGTTCTTTGAGTGCAAGGCATTAGGGGTTTTCTGTACCATATGGAGGTTCCCAGAGACGAACCTATTTGCCATGGGTTTAGTTGCTGAAGAGTTTCAGTCTCCTCTCCAAGTGACTTTGATCACCCTGCCTCGGAGGATAGGGGGTTCATTGGCTCCATTGAGCAGAGCTAAGCAGTTATCCCTAACTCCCAACTCCTCTGAGCTCTGCTCAGATGGAAGGGAAGGCCAGAAGAAATCAGAGGACTGTACTTTCCAGGCTTCAAAGGCAGTTCACACCCAGTTCCCTAAGGTTAATCAGAGAGACAGTCATATCTTACCTAGGCTGAGCTGGGTCACCTACTCTAGCAGTCAAGAGGGCTGGGTGCCCCTAGCTCACTTCCTGACCCAATAAGGAAATGGTCTCCTTATTGGGTTGTCTAGTCTAGGGGTTGTCTAGTCCATGTCTTCCAGATATGACCTCTACCTCTTCATTTAGCCTCTCTGGCAAACATACTGCCGTGCTGTTTTATGCTGCTAAAACCAAATGTGGCATCCAACCCATAGCCATGTGCCTCTGCCCACACACATGGAATTCCGAAATCACCGCACCATAGTTGTTGTCCTGAGCAACAAAGGCTATTCCTAGTTTTCGCCAACTTAAAACATACCCCCACTTCCCCCATGTACCCTCATGTTCTGACCAGCTTCTGTGACAACTCAGCCCCTGCTCCCTTTACACTGCCCATCCTTTGGCCTCTCTCTCCTTTGCCTGGACATCTGTTGCAAAGTCAGGCAGATAATTTCACAGCTGCTCCTCCCAACATTAGTTCTGTTTCACGGCTAATGCTGAGATCATTAAAGTTAGAGAAGAGGCAAAACTGCTACTTGAGAGAACACTATCAATTCTTAACAAGTATTGGCAGATGGATGGTTGAACTTCACAAGTCCAGACCACTTGTGGACCTTGTCTGTGCCCAAGCTGGAAGTGGAGGATGTGTTTTCATCTCCCCAACAGCAGAGGTTCCCTCCCTGAGAGTAAAAAGGTGTGCTGGGAGCTAGGGGACTTGAAGGAGAAGGGAGGCATGGTGACTGAGAGTGCTTGGGCTATTTAATTCTTCTCAGCTTTTGCCAGGATCGCTAACCCCTGATGACCTAGGCAGTGAACTGCATCCCCACACTCTCCACGGCTCACAGCTGAGTGGGATGTATTCAGCAAAGAGAGAGGTCAGGTTTTGTCAAAGCTAGTGTGATTCACAGGTGAGCTCAACTTGCGGGATTTACCAGCACTGCGGAGTCATTACTGAAATTGAACCAACCTACCTGCTGGGAAGAGAATTTGGGATAAATTGTGAACTTCAAAAAGTTTATGCCTGGAAGCTGAAGAGGTAACCATGGCAACTGGGGAGCAGGCTATACTCAGAGAGGGCTCTTCATCTAGAGCAGGGAGCTTTGTGCTACGAATTTGCTTGTCTGCCACTGTGCACATCAATCCCTTTGTCTCTTTTACTGCCTTTGTGGAATGGGAGCAAGCAATGTCTCAGGAACCTGGAGATCAGACTCAGGCTTCAGCTGTTTTCAGTTCCAGTGGACTTCAACGAAGGGTACTGTAAGCAATGGTGTTTTGTTGTCTGCAAAATGGAAATGAAAAAGCATCTCTGACCTATTCGCAGGGATGTAGAGAGGACAGGGTGATTTGAAGAGGTTCCCTGCATAATCCTTGCTATTGCTATCATGAGGCTGTGTCAGGCAGATCCCTAGACTGTGTTGCTGAGGGCGAGGCAAAACTCATTTTTGTCTCGTGAGGAAAATCTGCCCCAGACACCACTCACCTGACAGCTGTATAATGCAAGCAGGCTTTGAGGCTCGAGCTGTACCACGTGAAACAACAAACATCACAGTAGCCTGATCAACTCCTCCAGAAGAATGTGCTGCCCATGGGCCTGGGGGGCTGGTAGACTGCCCCATGAAGATGAAGGACCATGCAGAGAAACACAAGTGTTCATAAGGCAACCTTTCAAAGCCTGGTTTTAGTCCCCTCTCCCCTCCAAACCCTGACTACCTCTCTGCCCCACACTAACTTCTGGGAAAGAAAGAATTAGAGCCTAGACTAGTTATGAGGGATGGGCACTGAACTGCCACTGTGCCTGTCCCTGCCCCACTAATGGGCCAGAGGCTTGGGAAGAGCTGGGCTCTAACTCAGAGTGCATTCTGTTTCTGCTTAACTGGGTCACCTTCTACAGGTCCTGCTTAACAAGGGGACTGCCTGGTCAAATGACCACACATTCAGATTTGGACACTTGTACAGGTGGCAACTCAACACCTAGCTTGCAGGCTGGCCTTTCCTCATCCTCCACTGTAGTTTCTCCTTTTCCATTCCCATTGACTCTTCTGGGCCTTCTTTTTGAGCTCACCCAAGTTGGGAACCTCCTCTCTTTTCTCTCTCCTTTGAGGTCTTGGTGAGGAGGAGCAACCCTTAGCTGCCCCTCATGAAACAAAACCCACTAGTTTCCCTTATTGTGGAGCACTTCCTATGTCTCTACTAAGAAACACGAAAGGCTCATGTTTATTGAGTGCTGCCTATATGTTGGCGCTGTTTGAAGTACCTCATGTGTTGTTGCGGATACTGTGGCATGCCACCCATGCCCCCTCATTGGGACTGGGACCCTCACCCTCTAGCTTGTTGTCTGCAGTAGGATGAAAGCAAAGTATCTCCCGGAGTTGCCCTTAATGGAGTTGCCTTGCTCAAAATTAGGTCACCTTCTAGGGCAACTACATTGAATGAAGTCACTGTGGGGTACAGTGGCCTGCCTCCCACGCTTCAGTGGGGGACCTACCCCTTCCAGAGCATCCCCTGCAACCAGCTTTCCTCTGGGTAGCAAGAGCAGGCACCCCCCTTCTCCCTCTCTATCCTACTCTGCTTCCCACACTCCCTTCCTTCTGAGAACTCCTCCTGCAAATCGCAAATCCCCATTTCCAGTTCCTGGGGACCTCAACTGAAAAGTCAGCTTATTTGGTCCTCACAACAACCTGATGAAATTAATGTGTCATGGTTCTCATCTTTGGAGGAAACCAAGGCATGGGGAGGTGAAGAAGCTTGTCCAAGGTTTCCCCCTAGTAAATATAACATGATATGAAGCTTGAAAATCTTACCCTAGATCCCATCCTCATCACCTCGCAGGCAACCTCTTAATAGCAACCCCAGAGGGAACTGAAGCAGTGGGGGAGGGGGTCGTAGTGATGCCCTCTCAGGAAAAGTGAGGTGAGGAGAGGGGCATCTTGCCTGGCTCATAGGAGATGCTCAAGAGAGTCTCTCCCTGTACCCAAAGTTCTGCTCTTTCCAACGGTGTGATCTTGGGCAAGGCTAACTTGCCTCTGTAAGGTGGCGCTGATGATGCGCTGATAAATGGCAGTCATCAGAACAAACATCAGGCTGTTCTGCCGCGGCTGCACTCTGTGCTCCCATCTGGCCTTCAGGACCCAGCGGGCTCCGGTTGCGATCCGCACCGTGTGGCCCCTCCTCCCACCCCTGCATAAACCCTCGGGTCAATTAGCCTCTGCAGAGCTGACTTCCTGTTTTGGGGGGGTGGGAGGTTCCCACTACAGTGGGTGTGCCAGGCTCATTTCTGAGTGAGTGACTTCTCTGCCGCCTCTTTCCTCAGCCCGCTGCCCGCCTGGAGGAAGCAGCGGCCCGTTGCGCTCCGGCTGGGCTAAGCGGCTAGCATCTGGAGCCCGGCGGGCGGAGCTCGCGTCCCCGCCTCAGCCCTCACCGCGCGCAGCGCACTTCTCTGATTGGTCGGCGGCACGCAGCCGGCCCCGCCCCACTCAGAGGGAATAAAAGCCGCGGCCTCCCGGGCTCCGCGCGTGCAGCTTGAAAATCCCCGCTAGACCTGGGCGCTTTAGGCGGGTCCCGGTGGCTGCCGCTCCCCTGCTACTTCGAACTTCTATGCCCCTGGAGCCTGCCACTGTCCTGCCCACTACTTGCTACCCTGCGCCCGCAGCCATGTGCCGGACCTTGACCGGCTTCCCCACTACCTGCCTGGAGAGGTAAGAGGAGCATGCACCTTGGAGCTTGTTCACTGCCCCGAGTAAGAAGTCAAGTTCCACTGAGCCTTAGCGGGTAGGGGGGCAGGCCTGGGGACCTGGGTGGGCTGGAGACGCTACTTGAGTGGAGAGACAGAGGTCAGCCTGGGTCCACCGTCTCATACGCATCACTCGGAGTCTTAAAGAGGCCTTGGGTCAAAAGAGAGAAGGAAAAGTAGAGGAGGACCACTGCTTACTGCCATTCCCCATCCTCGGACAAATGGCAGTCCTTCTGCCGTGACTCGCTGAAAACTCAGCTTCAGGAAGACCACATTGGTATCACCAGGCAGAACTGAGTGTTCCCCGATTTCTTAAGAACTTGATTTTCATTCTACTGCCCAGATCCAGGGGCATGACCCTCTCCTGCCCTGCCAAGGCAGGAACCTGGTTTCTGAGGGTCCAGGAGCAAGATGTGTGCTCTTTTTTCCGGGTATTACTCAGCAGCCTATAATCTTTGCCGGAGCTGGTAAGGGATGAAGAAGGCCAAGATAAAAGGAGGAATTAATTTCCAGACATATTCCTGTGAGTGGAAGGGTGCAATACGCATCAACAGGCAGATGGTAGTGTGGAGAGTTAAGAAAAGGTCCACGTGTGTAGTGCTGTAAACCCAGAAAGTGTAAGACTGGCAAAGGCCAAACGTGGCTCCCGTTGTTTCTATGTTCATGTCACCAGTGAGAGGGGGCAAATGTTAGGCCCTAGAGCAGCCCCAACTTCCCGGGAACTGTTGAGGGTTTGGGGTGGCATCTGTACCCTGAGCTCTTCTAGCACCCCATCAGCTCCCTGGCTGAGCAAATGGAGAATCCTCACACATTCATGCTTTGTTTTCCAGAGCCAAAGAGTTCAAGACTCGGCTGGGATTCTTTCTTCAAAAATCAGACCTGGGCTGTGACACTGGAAATGCTGGCAAGTTCGACAGGGGCAGTAAACACAGCAAACAGGGGTGAGTCCTGCTGATGGCCAAGGGCCCTGGAGGAGGGAGCAAGATTTAGGAAAGGATCGTGTAAAGGGAAACACAAGGAGTAATTAGGGCACACTGGGGTGGACCTTGCATCCCCTTCCCTGAAGATGTTAATAGGGCATTTTGCTGTTTTGCTACAACTGCTTGGCTCATGCGTGAGTGGGAGAGGGGAGCACGGTGGTCCCAGGATGTAAGTGTGGTGACACGAGAACACACGATAACTGAATGTCTAGTCACCACATTATCCTGTTGTCAGCTATCACCGCACATGTGAGCAGACTAGTGTCCTGGAGCACTTGAAAGTTTTAAATCAACAGTCCTGCTTCCCTTAGCGTGCACCGTGGCTCGACTCTCTTTTCTGTTGAATATCAGCTGTGTGGCTGTGGTGCTAGACTCTGGAATGATAGGTAGACATAGCTTCTATTCATGAGATTCTAATTTCCTTGGACAAGTGCGCAAGTCAGATCCCAAAGATGGGAATAGAAACTAGCTCGAACAGTAAAGGGGCAAACAGAGATATTTACTGAGGGCTGAAGGATCCCTTCCTGCCTTTGGTTTCTGGTTACTGAATTATCCCTTGGAGAATACCATTGTTTCACCCTCAACCCAGCCATGAGTTTGAGGAGTCAGCTTCCATAATTGTTAAGTAAGTCCTTAGGAAAACTTGCAGCTCCCATTAGAGTTTTGGCTAGAATTTGTGCTATGTATTGTTTTTTTCTCCCCATTAATTTGTGGTTTCTTTTGATTTTAGCAGAAATGTCTCAGAAGATGTGCTGGGGTGGAAAGAGTCGTTCGACTTGTTGCTGAGCAGTAAAAGTGAGTAGGACCCTGTTGACTGTCTGTGGTATGGATGGCACATGTATCCCCACGTGCTTTGGAGCCAGCCTGGGGGATGCTGAAAGCGTGGGCCAAATAATAGTAGTAGTAATAATAATAATCATCGTTCTCTAGTGTGCCAGCCTCTATTCAGAGCACAAAGGCAGGTCCTTGTTCAAGAAAATTACATCCTAAAAATAGAGCCATTAACTACAATTGCTGTCTTTACTTCCTTTATTCCCACTGCCCCAACAATCTGACCTGTCTCTCTCTCCCCTACCCCCAGCTGGAATGGCTGCTTTCCATGCTTTCCTGAAGACAGAGTTCAGCGAGGAGAACCTGGAGTTCTGGCTGGCCTGTGAAGAGTTCAAGAAGATTCGCTCCACCACCAAGCTAGCCTCCCGGGCTCACAGGATCTTTGAGGAATTTGTCCGCAGTGAAGCTCCTAAAGAGGTCAGAGCTCCAGCTTGTTTGGGGTACCCTCCAGACCCTGCCTGCTCCTTCCCCCTGAGACCTAAGGAGGATGGTGGGGATAGCAGATGGAGGCTTGAGTCTAGAAGTATCAGTGGTTGTATTCAGCACAGGGGTGAGTGGACTAGGACAGTCAGGACCCCTCCTGACCTGGCTCCTGTTATCTCAGACCCGCACAACTGTCCACAGGTTTGTAGGTTTTTGGCTTCTATCCATACCCACGTGTATGGAAAACATGTAGCTGAAAAGGCAGGTCATCTTCGAACCTCGGTGATCTGGCTTAGTCCCTTGGCTGACTTGCCTCTGCCAGCAGGTCTGTGGTTAGTGAACTTTCCCACCCACTCCTAGCCATCAGTGTGGTGCCTGAATTTGATAGGGAATATGGGGCCACCTTGTGGAGAGACGTTAGTAATGCTTAGCTTTTGTAATTTATTTATTCCATGGAAATGTATGGAGCACCCTTTGCTTGTAAGCCATTGTTGTCTTCATGGGGGATATGGCTGTGAAGAGAACGTTTCTGCTCTAACGGGAGGGGAGGGCATGACAGTAACTAACTCAGCAAGTAAACCTGTGCCAGCTGCTGCTCTGTGCTCAGATAAAAACCAAGCAGGCTCTGAGAGAGGAGTTACAGATTGTGGTACAAGGCGGGAGGCAATATTACCATTTCAGAAGTGAAGTTAGGGGTGGACTGCCTGTTAAGGTGAAAAATAAAGACATGAAAGATTTGAGAAAAAGACATTCAAACACAGGAAAAGTAAGTCCACAAACCAGGAAATGGGATTGTATAGAGCTGGTTAGTGATCAAGCCAGGAGACACCAGGTTCCTAATTGAAATCCAGTGTTCCTTCCACCACCCCAATACCGGTGAGTCCTCCCCAAGCTTACGGACCCCTGATCTTGCCCACTTCTCATGCCACCCCCACTCACCAGTGCACTTGCCTTTCTTCCCACAGGTGAACATAGATCATGAGACAAGGGAACTGACCAGGATGAACCTGCAGGCCGCCACAGCTACATGCTTTGAAGTTGCGCAGGGGAAGATACGCACCCTGATGGAGAAAGACTCCTATCCACGTTTTCTGAAGTCGCCTGCTTACCAGGACCTGGCTGCCCAAGCCTTGGCTACCTCTGCCTGTCCATCCAGCTGCAGCCCAGCGGAGCCCTCACACACCTGAGCCTTCTGGCAGTGAGGAAGCCAGCCTGGAAGAGAGGTTGAGTTGCCCACCTCCAGGCTGCTCCCCCTGTGCAGGAGGCAGGGTCTTCTAAGCAAGCAGGAAAGGACAGTGATGGGAAACATCGCTGGGTAGCCTGTTTTGGGAGCCACAGCCTCTCCTCCAGATACTGTGGGGTTGAATTTCATGCATGGGAGAGTCCTTCCCCAACCAGGACCTCGGGATAAGGACTGAAGATAAAGGTTGCTGGGGCTCTGTGGGGAAAGCAACGGTGGTGTGCGAGTTCTCATTAGCTCTTTTTATTGTCAAGGAGACACTTGTAGGGGTGGCTTGGAAAATGTGAATAATGGGGAACTTGAACATGAGAGAGAGAAGGCAGCCAGCTTAGCTCCATGCCTGTTGAACTGTTAACATCAGTGGCATCCTTTTTCCCATGTCCCAGGCTGTCCCTGCACAGAAGGGACCCCTGGATGTGGAGCCTTCCCTCTCTGTCCCTGTCACCTGCTTGCACTTCCAACATCCCTCAAAGTTGGGTGAAGGACAGGGAACTAGTGGGATGCTCACCACTCCCTCCTACCCCCATGAGATTTTTATACCTCAAGACCTTTGAGTTCCTTTCCAAGTCAGTAGAGAGCCCTGAAAAGAGGACATCTTGCTTATGTGAAATCAGTCTTGATGTTCTTGGTGACCTCTTGCAGGTAACCCCTAACCCTGTGTTTGCAGCAGGGTCCACCTGTGAGCAAGGATTTAGCTCTATGCTGCCCTTGCATGTGAGGTCTATGAGGATAAAGGTTGGTGAGCAGCCATCCAGTTCTCATGCAGGACAACGAGCCAGCATGTGGAACAGGAGGAGAAAGGGTCATCGGATCATAAGTACCACATTCACTTGGCAGCTCCCAAAAGTTCTGTTTAAATCAAACCAATAGTTTTTGTGAGTGTGAGAACAGGGGAACAAGACACCTCAGGATGGAAGGGAACCTCATGTTTCTTTCCCGTGGATGTGAGATACTCAAATGTGGAGGGGGATGATACAGGAACCAAGAGTTCCCTTGGACAGAGCTCAAAAACTAGGGGACCTGGAGGGGAGAGGGGGTTGAAGGATGCTTGGAAGAGTAGGACTGGGGTGGGGGCAGACCTGCTTGTCACCTCAGGACTACCACTGAACAAAGATTCCAAGATGAAACATCTGTGGGAGCCCAGATTGGGGTGGGCAAAGAACCAGGATGCTCCCTGGTGCCCTAGGAAAATAGCACTGTTCTCTCTGCACTGTGAGCTTCTCCAGGAGAAAATTATTTTAAGTATAACATATTGTTAGTGTGATGAAAATTGTAGCATATTATTTTGGTTGCTGTAGCAGTTTCATTGCTATTATTTATTATTGTAATTTCAGTTTGTCTCTACTAGCCAATCACAGCAGGAGCTGGTAACCTGTCTCCCTCTCTTGGCCAGACTCTACCTCTGCAGGTGCAGGGGACTTCTTAGCACCTGTCAGGAACTACTGTTGAAATATTTATTTATTCTTGACGACTGGAACTGGTTTCCTATATATGAATAATGTACTCAGTTCCCACTGTCCTATTTCTGCATGTTATATTCTTGTAAAATAAAAATAAAGTCAAATATGGCATCCTGTCTCTAAAGGCTGTGTGGTCAGGAAAGAGGGAGTGGGATTGCTGTGGGGTTGTGCTCTGGAGAGGCCACAGGATCTGCCTGTGATTTTCAGGCAAAGGCACATGGAAAGAACCTCTGTCCAGGAACTAGCAGAATCTAAGAGCAGGGGAGAGGTTTGAATGCTGGCTGCCAAGATTAGCACCTTCCTTCAGCCTGCAGTGGACTGGGTGTGGATTGGCCCGGCTCAGCCTGATGTCGTCTCAGGGCCTGCATCTTTTGTCCACCTGACCAGGACTCGGCTAGAGTCATTTCCAGGTCTGACTGGCAGTGCCATGGGGGCTGGTCAGATAACCTATCAGTCATCATCATGGCATTGCACTTTTGCCTGCTTTGAAGGTATGTTAGTATTTTAGAATTTCATCTAATTTGACAGAATTGGCATGGACTAATCTTTCATGCCATGAACTGAAGGTTAAACCAGGCCTGAGAAGAATGTGAGATAGTTTAGCCAGTATAAAAACCTCTGTCTCTTCCAACTGCCTGCTTGTTCTTTTAAAATAGGTTTTGTGCTGAATTAATACATTTTGGAATGTTTGGGGTTAAATCAAAAAATATTGGAAATTTTTCATATATGGTATTTTCCATCCTATAGCTCATCAATATTTATTGACTTACTATTGATTTATAAGATTAGGGAGACATAAGGTGCTCCCCTTATAACTCAACCTCAATTTAAGTTACACTACGTTCTCCATTAAAAATCTAGTTTTCCGTCATTACCATACAGTTGGTTTTACCCCTCCCTTTTCCTTCTCGTAACCTGTGTTCTGTTTTTATTGTCTACAACTTGGTTTTGTTCTTTCATTTGTTTTGTTTCTCTGTGCACCAGATAGGAGCGAAATCACATGGTGTTTGTCTTTCTCCATCTGACTTGTTTCACTAATCATGTGCCCTCCAGGACTATGCAGTTTGCTCTCCCTTTTTGTCTTATTACTCATTCTCATTATTTTTTTCCTGATAACCACTACTAAAAAATATCTTTTTGTTGAATGATGTGTTTACATACAGACCTTCTACTGACTTTTATTTCTCCCCTGTTAAGTGAAGTGATCAGACCTGAGTGATCTATATAGTGATCCGCTATAGCTAGAGGACCCCAAGGAGTCACACTCTGAGGCCTAAGGGGCAATTCTCTAGTGACATCAGGAGTGTAACCACCCGGGAAGAACAAACCTCAAGGCAGGCTCTGAGCACACTGATCTTTCAGGCAGTTCTGCAAGATGGGTATGATTACCCCATATGATAGATGGGGAGCCTGGTGCAGCAAGAGGGGGCACAGGCACAGGATAGTAGCTAGAGAGCAGTAGAGAGGAGCTCTGAACCCAGTTATACCATGGGGACATCCAGTGTGCAAGGGGCAGGTGGAGCAATAGGTGGATGAGGGAGGAGGGAAAACTGGCTCCCAGGGATGGGGCAGCTAGTGACACTGACCTTTTCTTAGGACTTTTCTTCCATCTTTTGGCCTTTTTATGCACAGTTGCAATAAGTGAGTACATCCTGTGTGCCTGGCTGAAAACCAAAAGCAGCGATACCACCATCAACTTCAAGTAGCCTTATGTAACTGGGTGGGCATTTTGAAACATATTTGAGTAAGGGCACAAATGTGCATTTTCTGGGGTATAATGGGGGCCAGTTGAAAGAGGTGGCTGGAACCAGTGAGTGATTAGGAATGGGAATGGGGGAGGGAGGAAGGTGAGGGACAGCCAATGACCAGGGTGGATCCCACCCTACCCCTCTCATGTACAGTGTGACCTTGTCTGATGGCAGTAGGCACACATTAGGGATAAGCTACAACTCCCTTCTGACCGCTACCTCTCTCGGAAGACCCACGGTGTATTGATTCTTTGAGAGTGTGACTCCCTTGAAGTCTCAAAGCCAGTAGGGATTCAAAAATCTTCGCTTCACAGCTCTGCCCTCACCTCCAGAATTCATCAGATTTTGGCCCAGAAAGGCAGGGCTGAACACATGGCTCTCGAGGCCTCACTGTATAGAAGCTACCTGACTCCTGAAAGTAATTCTTTCATAGTTTCCAGATTTCCCCATTGTCTCAAGTCTTCTTGCTTTTCATACCACCACCTTTCTGGGTCCCCTAATTTCATCATTGCTGCCTATTGTCTCCTTATCACACATGCATGCATATTTTCAAAGCAGACTCAAAGGTCTTTCTGGGGAGACTTCCTCCAGCCTTTTGGGTGTGATTACAGATGACTCTCCCAAGAGACAGCCCTTAGATAAACTTCACTTTTATCATCCAGTTCCTTCTATCACTCCTTCAAAACTTTGAAACCAACCTCTACCCCTTAACCCCTCACCTCCCCCTATCATCCAGCAAAATGCCTAGTATTAGGCATGACCTCTTCTCCAGTCTTCTCCACCTAGGACATGGTATGAAAGTGTTCAGCAAATAGCTCTTGAGTTAGTGATCAATTTTAAATTTGGCAGGAGAAAGGTTTAGCTTACAATTTGCAACTGCTTATCAGAGTTCTTTCCCTGGAAGTCAGATAAACTGCCGTAACATATTTAAAACCAAGGTCATCATTGGCCCTCTTAGATAATCACTGCCTTCTGTTTCCCTGACCCTACTATGTGCAGATGCCCATTCTCCATTCTCCAGGCTTCTTTGTCCCTCTTACCCATCATATTCCCTATCAAGTTCAGTCTTGGAAATGAACTGAGTCCAGCCTCTCCTGTTCAGTCGCACCGAGATGCTCACCCTCTCCAATCTTGACTGAAAAGTTACTTCCTACCTGGTTTCCCTGTCTAAACCACCCCCTTCAGTTGTCTTTTCAAACTGAGCCCTCTTCTGCCATAAAACCCTGATCTGAGCTCACCATGGTCAAAGAGAAAGCCCAACTCTTATCACAGCAGACAAGGTTCATTCTGTTCTGCCCCAGATCCCTCTCCTGATTTATGTGCGTCTTGCCCAGATGGCCTTTATTTACAATTTCTTTCCAACCCTTGCTTGAATCCTTGTGCATGCTGCTCTCACTGCTTACAATGCTTTCATCCTTTCTTTGAATTTTCAGGTTGGTGCTTGGGAGATGAAAGGAATGTCTTCCTCAAAATCTAGTGAAAATATCACCTCCTCAATGAAGCCTTCCAAGATGCCCACTACACAGATGTCATGGTGCCCACTTTCTCATTTGTGAGACAAATGTTCTTACTTTGATTGGTATATAATGTGACACTGCCACTGATCTCCTCATAGCTCTTTTCTTCCACTAAAATAGTATCTGCAATGAGGTCAGGATTCATTTCATGTATTTACCTTGATAAGACAGGACAGAATACATCACACAGAACAGTTCACAGTTCTGGTTGTGGAGTTGGAAAACTGGGACTAGAGTCTTGATTCATTCACTGTATGACCTTGGGAAGTTATTACGCCTCACCAAGACTGGGTTTTCCAACGTCTGTACTATGAGGATGAGAATTCCCCTGGTCAACAACATTGAAAGA